>BMAO01032659.1:0-165512 GCA_019973975.1 Trichonephila clavata | reverse complement strand
TTGAAACAGCAATTCGAAAAGAAAGATAATAAAAGTCGATGTACGTGTAAGATTGCAATATTTGGCTCTTATTTGCGATGTCGATTAAAATCCAAAATTAAAATAAAAATTTTATTTGGTTTTAAATTTTTGGCCAAAACAAGATTCTAAAATGTGTTTTCAAAAATAAATAAAAATTGTTTTTGCTGGGCTTTTTTCGAAAAATGTGTACATTGAGGGGTTAATCGACCGATTTTAACGTGATGTACTAAATACAAGGATACCACGATCAAAAGACAAAGTTTAAATCAAATATGAAGAAAAAATAACTGATTTTTTAGAAAAGAGCAATATATAAGCGAAATCTGTTGACTTTAATTCTGTTGTGTTTAAACGATATGGAGTGAATGAGGAGTGGATATTAACTTAGCACTGTTCAGCTATATATATATATCTATATATATAAAGGAGAAAAGCGACTCACTGACTGACTGACTGACTAATCACGAAATATCTGGAACTATTCAACCTACAGACTTGAAATTTGGTAGACATGTTCCTTTGATAGAGTAGACATCAGCTAAGAAAGGTTTTTCCGAAATTCGAAACGCAAGGGGCGCTACGGGGGGTTAAGGGCTTTAATAATAATTGTTTCCATGTTTAAACTACTTGATGTACAATCTTGAAATTGGGTAAGCGGATTCCTTTCAGAGAGTAGAGATCCGCTACAAAATGAGTTTGCTGAAAATCGACCCCCAAGTGGCGTTGCAGGGGCTTAGGGGGCGTTATAGATAATTATTTCCGTTTTTAAACTATTTGACGCACTGTCTTTAAATTTGATATATATAGATTCCTTTCGTAGAATAATGATCAGTTACAAAACGGGTTTTGTGAAAACAGACTTCTAAGTGGCGTTGCGGGGGATTAAGGGGCGTAATAGATAAATATATCCGTTTTTAAACTACTTCACCTACCTGCTTGAAAATTGGTAGGTAAGTTCCTTTCCTGGAGTAAATATCCGCTACAAAATGGGTTTTTTGAAAATTGACCCCCAAGGGGTGTTGCGGGGGCGGGGGTTTAAGGGGCGTTATAAATTCATATTTTTAAGTTACTAGACGTACAGTCTTGAAACTTAGTAAGCAGGGTAGAGGGTAGAGATACGCTAAAAATGGGTTTCGTGAAAATTGCCCCCAAGTGGCGTTGAGGGGACTTAAGGGGCGTTATAGATAATTATTTCCATTTTTAAACTATTAGACGCACAGTCTTTATATTTGATAAAGAGATTTCTTTCATAGAGTAGAGATCAGCTATAAGAAGGTTTTGTGAAAACAGACCTCTAAGTGGCGTTGCTGGGGAATAAGTGGCGTAAGAGATAAATATTTTCGTTTTTGAACTATTTGACCTACCTGCTTGAAAATTGGTAGGAATGTTTCTTTCATGGAGTAAATATCCGCTACAAAACGGGTTTGGAGAAAATTGACCCCCAAGGGGTGTTGCGGGGGGTTAAGGCAGATATAAATAATTATTTCTTTTTTAAACTATTAGACGCACAGTTTGAAATTTGGTTAGCAGATTCCTCTCATAGGATAGAAATACACTGCAAAATGTGTTTTGTGAAAATCGACCCCTAGGTGGTGTTGCGGGGGTTCAAGGGGCGTTATTGATAATTTTTTTGCATTTTTAATTAATTGGACGCACAGTCTTCAAATTTTGCTAAGCAGATTCCTTTCATAGAGTGCAATTCTCCTACAAAATGGGTTTTGTGAAAACAGACCCAGAAGTGGCATTGCGGGGGCTCAAGTGGCGTTATAGACAATTATCCCCATTTTTAAACTGTTAGACGTACAGTCTTGAAATTTGATAGCAGATTCCTTTCGTAAAGTAGAGAACCGCTACAAAATGGGTTTTGCGAATATCAACTACCAAGTTTAATTTCGGGAGATTAAGAGGCGTAATCGATAAATATTTCCATTTTTAAACTACTTGATCATCCTGCTTGAAAATTGGTAGGCATGTTCCTTTCATGAAATAGTGTTCCTCTAACAAAGAGTAAAATGAAAATTGACCCCAAAGATGTTTGCGAGGGGTCAAGAGGAGTTACAGAAAAAAATTCCTGTTTTTAATTGTTAGACCCATATACTTGAAATTTGTTAAGGATGTTTCTTTTGTTGAATAGGGAACCACTAAGAATAAATTTTAAGCAAATCAAATTCTGGGGGGGGGTTGCAAGGGGTTACTGGGACATATGGACAAAAAAAAATTACTTTTTTCGAGCTACAAGGACTATAATGATGAAATTTGGTTTGCATTTTTCTTTTGTTGAATTGAAATCCGCTAAGAGCAGTAATTTTGGAAAACAGCTCTCAACGGGATTACGGGGATATTTATAGTAAAACTTTTGCTTTTTTCTGTTAGATTTAGACTTGAAATTTGGCTTGCATGTTCAATTTACGGAGTAGAGATCCACCGAAAATTGGTTTTGCGGGAATCCTCTTGGTTTTTGAGTTACGAAAGAGCAAACATGATTCTATGCTTCAATTTTAGAGATTTTTAGAAAATACAAATTAGATGAGTTCTGCCCTTTTTTTTTATCAACAGGTGACAGTTACAGGTATAAGTATATTTTTCAATTCAATCGAATTTTTAATGCTAGGACTTAGATATCAATAATTTATACATATATATATAAGCAGTAAAAATTTATAAAACATCATGAAATACCCAGCGAAGCGGGCGGGTAACAGCTTTTATATATATATATATATACTAGAGGGCTTTTGGCGACGGACCTCGTCATTTTGAACCACGCTCAAGTGACGAGGACGACACCTGAGCTGGAATCTCTCCTAACTACCACACTACCGGGAGGACGTTGGAGCTCTCGACAGATTTAACGTGCATCGCTCCTTTACACTGCAGGTCTTCAATAGTACTGACAAACTCAAACTGGCTCGAACTCATGACACGCCAGCCACACGTGTCCGTTACTTTGACCACTAGGCTACCGCTGCCATTTAAAGGATATGGAGCAACAAAGTTATTATATCCCCATCGAATAATGTTAAATTCACCGCTAATTAAGTTGCAGATAATTTCATTTTCTATTTTTTTTTCAATGAATATACTTCCTCTAAATCCGTAAACCATTTCATTATGAGCCCGATGTAGCTCAGTTTTCATAATTGACATTTATAAAAAGTCAGACCCCGATTTAACAAACTCATCGGAATGGAACATTTTATTCGTAAGATCAGGATTATTCTTGATATTACTAACCCAAAAATATTTTTTGCACTTTTTGAAAATTCTATAAGTAACTAAATAAAAATATCCGTAGTTAGAAGCACACACTTTTTATTCGGCAGCTTAAAATACTATTAGCGAGTTACTACGCACCAGTTAATCGGAAATTTTAAAATACTGACTAATAGGTATTTGACAGTTTTTTATTCCTGACTCGAAAGAGCCCTTTTTTTTATTTTATGTAAAGAAGAGAACATATTGACATGCTACTGCAGGAGGTATGTTTTCACAGTTTCCAAACAATGTAAAGCATTAGAAAATGTAACAGTTTTTTTATAAGAGTTTCATTATCAATTTCTGCACCGGAATCGCTTTCATTGGCTCCGTCAAATCAACAATTTTCTCAACTTCAACTACAGAGAATTTTCTGCAAAACCGTACATATAATAAATTTATTTCTAAGAAGATAAAGAAAATGGTGTAGAAAGATAAAAAAATGGTAAAAATTCTTAAAATATATCCGCTGTTTTGCGGAGTGGGATGAGATAAGAAAGGAATTTCTTGTCCTATTCAAAACTCATGGGATAGGTTACTCATGACTCATCTGCACTTGTAAAGTCTAATAATGTACTGTACCCTTTCTCGTCGAAATTTGCTTCTTTCAAGAAAGGTCATTTTCTGTTCCGGTAGAAAAAGATATATTATTTTGAGAAAACTTCAATTATTTGTTATATAGATTAATAAAAAAAATTTTTTTTCAGGTTTTGTAATAACTTCTTAATTTGGGGTTTATTATTCAATATATAAGGGTTCCCCCCCCCCCTTCCCCTTAATTTTAATCGGAGAAAAAGAAAATGCGTGAAATAGAGGTTCGGTAAAACGGGCTCCGACTGTATACATATACGCTTTATGTTTGACAAAATTTAACATGCTGTGATGGCATCCTCGCATCGTCTGATCTTGGTTCAAAAGTACAATCATCAAGTTTCTTTTCATTGCCTATATATCCCTTGATAAAACTTTTATCCACTTAAACAAATATATTACCTATTAAAACGATAACGATGTACTCTAAAATTTTTCATGAATATTGACATTGCAGCATTCAATCACAAAAAAGCTTTGACATTACCACATTTAAAAATGCTTGTGAGATTATTTTTTTTTAATAAAACAACCCTAAGATTTTTAAAACTTTAATAATTTTCTCTTGTGTGATGTTCTTTTAATTTTTACACATCATTTGTTTGATTAATAGGTATGAAATATGGAATATTTTTTTGAATTTTTTTCTTACCGTTGTAGATAATTTAATGTTTTCCTTATTTTTTTTTCACTTTGCTCTAAAAATATATTCTAAATTTCAAAACTTTCAACACTGTATTCAAAAGCCTTTGAAAACTTGGTATCAGTTGCTTGCCTGTTTATCCGAATCTCTGCTGACAGGATTCAATGAACATTTTATCACACAATAAAAAATAAAACTTAATAAAATAATAAAATTATATTTGCTGTAGTTATTTTCAACCTACGATCTTCGTGGTGAAAATATATTAATGGTGCTTTTACTCTTAGCAATGAACTTCTAGATACTTTTCAGAGATTCTATGATAAGAGTGATTTTTGTGATGTAAACAACAACAAAATTGATTTACTGTGATAAAATATGTTGCGTGATTAGACGATGATATAGCGAGCGGTCTGTGATGTGAGGAATGCAATCCAGACAATTCGAACAAAATTATCTGTAAACTGTTCCAAAATTTTGAAATGATCTTGTAATAAAAAAACATTTTAAATAAAAAGATTTTTGATGAAAAATTAATCCATTTTCTATTTTTAATTAGTTAATTAGTAGAATAGTTGATTACTAAGAAATACTAAAAAAATTGTTAAGAAAGCTCAATATATTCATATACATTTACAAACTGACGTCCGATGTAATATTTAATGTTAATTTCGTAGAATCATTAGACATACGATATTATTTTGTCATTTATTCTTACTACTACCATTTTTATTCTGGTTAAGTGCCGATGAAAAGTGTGTGTGTGAATGTAACTAATTTTCTGAAACATGTTACTAAGTTATTTCAATTTTTCCAATGGTTTCCTTGAAAGAAGTATTCGAAAGTTAAATGGTCATGCCCTTTGGAACATATCCCAGTACGTAAACTTAAAGAACAAATAAAGTAACAAATTAAAAGAAAAATTTGTAACTTGAAAATGCAACTAAAACGTCGCATGATTATTAATTCTATTTTCTGACACATTTCCAGACCCACACATGATTATTGAAACAACTAAATATCACCCTTTTTTAACAATCCGCTGTGACGTAAGTGCGTCCCCCCCCCCTTGAGACATCTGGGACTTGCTTCCCACGGCCGGGTCAGTTTTTAGAAGAATGATGACCACACGTGCAAAACCACCTGCAGTCGCTAATATACTGCGTGGGACGTGCCTTAATTAGCCCCTGCAACCTTTGACCCGAGGGGAAGCATTTCGCCACCACCGGATGTGGGGTTTGAAAAGGGGACGCGCGGAGGTCGGTCAACGGAGAGAAAACCAGAGAGTGGACAGCGAAACTTCGCATTGAACAGACATCAACAAGATCCCACCCTCACAAAATTATTTTGAACTCTAAAATCATCTCATAGTGAAAACTTGTATAGAGAAGGATCACTAGGGTACCCCGGGTTCGTGAAGCCCGTGTTTACCAAAGACAGTAAACCCCGTGGGAAAAGGAAAAGATCACTAGGGCACATCGGGATTGTGACACCCGTGCTCAACTAAAGAAGGTGAGCCCCTGAGGGGATTTTTTTGTTCGAACTACAATAAAAGCGTGTTTTTTAGTTTTTTAAACTATCATTTATTCATTGTTGAATTTATCCTTGAGTTTGATATTTGAAGCTGGAATTACGTGGCTGTGGAATTAGTCTTGCTCTTCAATGGATATTAATTAACGGGTCTGAAGTGTATTTATTCTCTCCGTTTACGAGGCCTCGGATCGTTATATTAGATTCCGTCTCTTTTGAACAGATCAAACAAATAAAAGTGTGTAAAGAAGAAAAGGTTCGAATTACAAAATTTTTTAATGTATCATGTTTTTTTTACGGATTAAATATTATAAAATTCCTCCTTTTTGTTTTTGTTTTCTTTTTTCACATTTTCATGCATTGTCATCCACTTCCGAGCTATAGTCCGAATTTCAAATCTCTAGCTCCTCGGAAAGTCACACAGTTTAAAATCAATTACAAAATTCCACCCGGATAGACATTAAAGAAAGCAAGTTATTGAGAACATGGTAATATTAAGTGTCAATCGTTTTTTCACCTTTTAAACGTGTTCCTTTCATGTTAATTCGTATCATCATTTCTAAGTGTATTGCTTTATAAAAATAAAAAATATTTAGCAGTTAGAATGCAAATTATTTTTTTTCACATGCTCGAGCCCTTTTTTTATTTTCATTTTCAGAAAAATGTTTATATTATGGTTAGAAATTACTAACACACCCCACCCTCCACTTTCTCAGATACAGAACACTTCTTTTGTTTATTTTATTTCTTTTAACCGCAAGTGTATTTTATACTTGCATATATGATTAGCGTTAAATTCAAAACACTTTAGGGTTACACCTTATTCTTTTAGTCGCCAAATCTGGAAATGATGTAGGAAATTAGTCGCCATGTCTGAAAATGGTATATGGAACTAGTCTCCAAATTTAAAAATGATATATGCAATAAGTAGCCAAATCTGGACGTGATATATGGAATTGTCGCCAAATCTGATTATCCTTTTTCCTGACGATCCTGAAAAGCACAATGGAACAAAATTATGAAATTATTGTATTGTCATCGGTCCTTGACAAATGTGCGAAATATCGAATGAATCCGATCTTTTTAAGTGGGTAAAAATCGAGTTCTAAGATTCCGTTACATGCAAGTGAAATTTATAAAAGCTTGTTAATAATAATAAATTATAGTTTGAAAACAACTAAAATACACGCTTTTATACTGTGAATCAAACTAAAAAGTTAAAAAAATAATTCTAATAAAGAATAAAATGATTAACGAGAAAATGAATGTCATTGGGGTAAAAGCGTGGGGTGTTCTATAAATGTATCAATTGTTATAATTTTTAACTTCTATTCCGAAAAGCTGAATTAGTGTAAAAATGTAGCGCAAAGCACCCCACGCTTTTATCACAATGACATTCATTTTCTCGTTAATCATTTTATTCTTTATTAGAATTATTTTTTAACTTTTTAGTTTGATTCACAGTATAAAAGCGTGTTTTTTAGTTTTTTTTAAACTATAATTTATCTTTCACTTTTTTAGTTCGAACTACAATAAAAGCGTGTTTTTTAGTTTTTTAAACTATCATTTATTTATTGTTAAATTTATCCTTGAGTTTGATATTTGTAGCTGGAATTACGTGGCTGTAGAATTAGTCTTGCTCTTCAATGTATATTAATTAACGGGTCTGAAGTGTATTTATTCTCTCTGTTTACGAGGCCTCGGATGAGTCCCGTATCGTTATATTAGATTCCGTCTCTTTTGAACAGGTTAAATAAATAAAAGTGTGTAAAGAAGAAAAAGTTCGAATTAAAAAAAATTTTAATGTACCATGATTTTATAACGGACTAAAAATTATAAAATTCCTCCTTTTCGTTTTTGCTTTCTTTTTTAACATTTTCATGCATTGTTATCCACTTCTCAGCTATGGTCCTAATTTCAAGTCTCTAGCTACTCGGAAAATCACACAGTTTAAAATCAATTACAAAATTCCACCCGGACAGATATGAAAAAAAGCGAGTTAATAAAAGCATGGTAATATGAAGAGTCAATCATTTCTTCACATTTTAAACGTGTTCCTTTCATGTTAATACATATCATCACTTCTAAACGTATTGCTTTATAAAAATAAAAAAAAATATTTATCAGTTAGAACGCAAATTATTTTTTTTTCACATGCACGAGCCTTTTTTTTTATTTTCATTTTCTGAAAAATGTTTATATTATGGTTAGAAATTGCTAACACATACCCACCCTCCTATTTCTCAGATACAGAAGACTTTTTTTTGTTTTATTTCTATTAACCGCAAGTGTATTTTATACTTGCATAAAATTAGGTAAAAATTCAAAACATTCGCTTTATGGTTACACCTTATTCCTTTATTCGCTAGATCTGACATAAGTCGCCAAATCTCTGGAAATGATGTATGAAATTAGTCGCCATATCTGGAAATGGTACATGGAACAAGTCGCCAAATTTAAAATGATATATGCAATAAGTCGCCAAATCTGGACGTGGTATCTGGAATTGTCGCCAAATCTGATTATCCTTATTCCTGACGATCCTGAAAAGGACAATGGAACAAAATTATGAAATTATTGTATTGTCATCGGTCCTTGACAAGTGTGCGAAATTTCGAATGAATCCGATCTTTTTAAGTGGGTAAAAATCGAGTTCTAAGATTCCGTTACATGCAAGTGAAACTTATAAAAGCGTGTTCAAAAAAGAGATTCTTCTATTGAGAAAACAATCTGAAAAAAGTCGAAAACCAACTTAACATATTAAAAATAAGGTAGGTCACATTCTGTGAAAATCTGTTAAGCTAGGAATATTCTGATTTCGGGATGTTTAAGGTATATTGCAAAATCATTCAAAAAATATTCATTCATATACATACTGAAATATAATTGAAACTAATTTTTTTAATAAAATATTTAGATTCTATATATTAAATGCAAGCACGGGGATGAATACGCGAAAATTGAAATTGATATAAAACATATAAATTCTTTTACATTTTTTTTTTATAATTAATTGTATAGGGAAAAATAAAAAGAATACTGAATATTATAATTATTTCTAAGAACTAAAACGCGAAAGAGAAGAAAGAGTTGTAAAAAAAAATAATATTAAAGATGTATTACTTTGCTTTAAAATTAGTATGATTAAATTAAACTTTTCTTCACTCTATAACATATTATATATCCATTACATTACATATTTTATATATACATATATACAATCATGTCCACATAAATTAAGGATAATTCAGAATCACACAGAAATTGAACTCTAAAATAAAAATTTCACCTGTAGAATTATCACACACACCTTGAAGAAGAATATGCACATTACAGGAAACCACCAGATGGCGCGGATAGTACGTCACAATGACGAGAGTGTAAGAGAGGGGTATATAAGGAATGGTGGCAAAGAAGTAAAATTGTTCACAAGCGCTTTAAAAGCCTTTCAGTGCAATAACCGCATAGTTATGGCACAAAGGAAGCATTTGGATGATTTTTTACGTGGTAGAATTATCGGACGACTGGAATGTGGACGTACTCCAGGCTGGAAGTATCCGAGGAACTTGGAATCGTCCAGAGTGTCATCTCCAGGCTTTGGCAACGATTCCAAGATGATGGTAATGTGAGTAGATGTTACAGCACAGGTCGCCCCCGAGTTACAACGCCGAATGAGGACCGATATTTGGCAGTTACTACCAAAAGAAACAGACGGAGCACAGCATCAGACCTATCTCGTCAGCTCTCTTCAGCTACCGGTACGACAGTTTCAAGGCAGACCGTGTGCAGACGCTTAGGGCACATTGTTCTATATACTCGTAGGCCTGTCAGATGTGTTCCCCTTACCGCAACTCACTGTCGCCTGCGATTAACCTGGAGTAGAGAGTATGCATTGTGGACACCGCAACAGTGGTCTTGTGTGATGTTTTCCGACGAGTCCAGGTTTAGTTTGCAGTCTGATTCTCGCCGGAATTTCATATGGAGAGCGCCAGGTACCCGTTACCACCAAGAGAACACCATTAAACGACACCGTTACGGTGGTGCAGGATGGCTCGTTTGGAGGAATTATTCTTGGTTCCAGAACTGACCTGCATGTTCAGAGTGTAACGATGGCAGGCCACATCTATCGGGATGTCATTCTGGAACAACATGTACGTTTGTTTCGGGGTGCCATGGGTGTGAAATTTCTGTTTATGGATGACAACGCCCGTCCTCACCGTGCAAACATTGTAGACGAATGCCTTCAATCGGAGGATATCACCCGTATGGATTGACCAGCATACTCACCGGACTTGAATCCAATAGAGCATGTGTGGGATATGCTTGACCGACGAATTGCAGCCCGTCAACCACCTCCCACCTGTCTACCTGAACATCGGAAGGCATTGCTTGATGAGTGGTGTAATATTCCCCAAGATCAGATTGATAATTTGATACTCAGCATGCATAGGCGTTGTAAGGCCTGTATTGCATCGTCTGGGAGACATACTCCGTATTAACCATCATACTAACCATGTTATATTGTTTTTTGTAAATAGGTTCTTTTTTGAAATTTGCTCCAGGGAGTAAAAATCGCAATTTTTATTAATTATGTCAAACATATAGCATCTTTTTTGCTCTTTACCTTTTGTTTAATCAATAGACTTTACAAATAAGTCAAATTTGTTTTGCTTCTGTCTCTTTCTTTGCCTGAACTTCATTATCCTTAATTTATGGACATGAGTATATATATCTATATATATATGCATAAAAAATGTATTACGACAAATGTTAACTACGTTATTGCAGAGACAAACTCGCACCTTTGTAAGCAAATGTCTAAGTTCGTGCTTCTAACCAATCAGTAGAATCATTAGCTGATGAACTAAATGAAAAGTACTAAGAAAGTACAAGGTATTTGTCACAAAATGTGAACTAATAAATGTCCTTGATACATGGAAGGAGTATATAACAATATTTTCACTATATGTAGCCCATTTTTTTTTTTAAATTCCCGTTCAAATTGTCTAATTTTTACACAGATGTTTTCTCCTAATCATCTCGTTCATTATTTTTTTTAAAAAAACTATTATCACTCTAAATCCTTGCTAACGAATTATCTATATTCATAAATAGCAATTGAAATATATTTACTCAGAGATAGCAGTTTTATTTATTTATGCAGCTATCCTTTCTTTCTTTTTCTTTCTTTTTTCCCCTTCTCTTATATATATATATTCTTTTCCTAGATAGTCGATTTCAAAGATGAGTGAATGTAAACTCGGAAACAAATTTAGACAGAAAAAAATGTCCAATGTTAACATAAATAAACGTGATTTTTTTTGTGTGTGTTTCTCGTATATATATGTCCTTTTACCTTGTCACACGTCAGAAATATTTTACAACAGCATTTTTTTTAGTGTAAAATTAACAATCCGTTAGGTATTGAGAGTATAGGAGGAAAAGCAGGAAATGAATTTTACATATGAAATATTTTCAGACCGAATTAGAAGATTAAATATTTAAATAGATATTTTTTTATATTTTACTCTAAAATAGAATTACTATTTAGAATTTATATTTGAATAGAGTTATTATATTTTATGAACTTGAATAGACTATACCATAAATTCAATATTGGAGTATTTTCCTGCCTGTAAAAATAGTTTGGTCTCAGAAATATTTTATAAGTTCAGATAGTTATTAGCGAAAACAAGAGCAAAGGGAGCAAAAACTAATGAACTATATGTTTAAATCTATAATTACCCAAAATTGTTTGCAATATTAGATTCATAGCAATTTAGGAATTGCAAAACTATCTGTCATGGATAAATTTAAAACTAGTGTTTTAATTAACCTTGAAAAACATCCATGGCAACTGTTTTTGACAATTTGATGGAGAAACAATTTCAGTTAAATGTTTTCAATTTCGAGCTCCATAATGATTAGATTTCTTCACCATACAACCTTAATTTAGTAAGCAGAAATTGGGATAATGTACAATTATTTTTGCCTAAAATCTTTTTTAAACATGAAGCCTTTTGTTTTGAACGTCATTTTTCTGTATATAAACGAATACATTACTTTTTCTTCTATTAATTAATTCTAGGTACCGTGTTTTTGATAAAAACTTTTCAAATTTTTTTTATGAATCCTTTTTATGTTATGGATGACGTTTTGGTGTACGTGTCATAAAGATATTTTTATAAATTTTTCGATTTCTGCTATTTTTTTTTCGTTTGAATGAATATTAACGTCGCATTGATTAGCAACACGAGGGCTTTTGGCGATGGTCCGCGTAATTTTGAACCATGGTCAAGTGACGCAGACGACACTTGAGCTGGCACCCCCTCTCCTAACTACCACACCACACCAACGGGAGGACGTTTGAGCTCTCGACAGATTTAACGTGCATTGCTCCCCAACACGGTGGATCTTTAATGGTACTGGGATCGAACTCATGACACGCTAGCCATGCTCCGATGCCTAGACCACTTGGCCAACGCGGCCACTTTTTTTTCCTTCCGTTTATCATCTGAACTAAGAAACTTCAAATGTACATTTTCAACAAAAATTGATAGCTAAATAGTGGTTTTAGACATATTTCAAAATTAGCTTTTTTTGCTTTCCTTAATTTTGCAAGGTTTTATCTTACAAATTATATTTTCCGAAATATTTTTTATCATTTTTTCATATCATAAAAGTTTATCGGTTTTAGTTTTTAAGTTTGACTTTAATATAGGGTTTTGCAGTCTACTATTCTTTTTTCTCCGTAAAAATTTTTTTTTATTTTTCAGTTTGAGACTTATTTTCGATGAATTTTGTTTTTAGGAACTATAAAAATTATTCGGCTTAACATTAATTTACTTTTGTTCATTTTTAAATAACAATCTCATTTTTGTAAGGAGTAACAATCAAGTCATCAGGTCAATTTTTAATTTCATATGAATTATAAATTCAGAGCTTAGGGGGGGAATGTAAATTAGTAAGCTAAAACAACAGGGGGCAAAATCTCAAACTTCATAATTATAATAATCGCATAAGATTCATAACAAGCATTTTAACTTTATGTATTAAATTTTTTTTTCTTTGATGGGCTGCTTATTGTCAACTAAGCCTTTGTAAACGCGAAAAATCTCCAAATGTGAGAGTCATTTCATGATAGCACCATCTAGTGGCGGTTCTCGCTACCCAATTTGGATGCCTAAATTTATCTAATTCAAGCTCTCGTCGGATGCTAAATATTGCCGTAATATAATTTTGACGAGAGTACCAGAGCTAAATTGATACTCAAGTGATCTTGTACATGCCCCATAACCATATGACATGCGTGTCCGTGATTTTCGCATCTAGAAAATCTATCAACTTCTTCTGGGGTCGAACCCGCAATATTGGTCTTACAAACTGGCCACCGAGCCGACTAAAGTATTGAAATCTTCAATCGAATCAACTACAAATGAAATGCAATTTTAAAAGTAGATAAAATAAAAATCGAATGATATTAGAATGGCATCTATATCTGAAATATAGAGAATATTGTTTGAAGAAGGAATTTGTTATTTGTATATTGTTAGAGAGTTAGAGATTCTCTCTCTCTCTCTCTCTCATTTAAATATAAGAATCCTTTCAGTATATGATAGAGTTAAATTAATAAAATGGAAGAAAATGATTGAAATTTTTAAAATTTAAAATATTGACTCAGACTAAATATATAATTTTGTTGACTGTTTAATACATGAGGATAGTCTGAAAAAATTGCTTGACACTTGGCCAGAAAAGTGTGTATGGGGGGGGGGGGTCTTTAAATTACCCAAAAATAAATTTGTTAAAATCGGATTTAATTGTTTTTGCGGTGTATGTGAGCATGACAGAAGTTTTTGAAACGTATTGTTTTTTTTTATTTCAAAACAAAAGTAACTGAAAAAGGACAAGAATGGAATTTTGGATTTCTTTTTAAAACACTTATTATAAAATGATTTTACTACAGAAAATATAATCGTAGTTCTCTTTTTTTAAGAAACATCTTGTTGGCTCATTCTCCTTAAGCTCTTAGAAGTACATATAACATTGCTGAAATAACTCATTTGAAAATTTTTTGGAACAAGAAAGAAAAGTAATTTCTTAAAAATGAAGTAGCTAATTTTCTTCTATTTTGAAACAAACATACGGTTTTTGTCTGTATATGTTAGTGAAACAAAATCATTTTGCTGTTTGTTTTATTTCATCAGATACAAGTCAATATACAAAAATCTAAACAGTTTATTTCAACACATAAGAGTTCAAACAGTTTTAACTACCGAGCGTTTCGGTATTTCTTAAAAAGAATTATTCAGTATTCTTTTTCTACAAAATGACTGTAATTTAATATCAGTTCTTACTTTTAAATAAATGAGCATTTTTTTTTTATTTATTGTTCTCTGTTATTCTTTTGAATGATGTGTTAAGCAAATATTTTCTTTAATAGAGCAAAGTTGTTTGCTTAACCTGTACATATATCCAGTGGAGAATATAAATATACATCCGTTCAAGGACTTTTCTTAAAATTTAATATTTAGTTCTAAGAAATAGAAATTATGATGGTGTAGGCTATAAAACAGAGCGATAATATAAACTGTTTGCAAAAAAGTCTTATCCTAATTTTCATTTATTTTGTTGTTTGTAAAAATAAAATAGCTATGTTTTATTTTATTAGAAGGATTTGTAATCAAATGTCTTTGTCACACTCTATTAAATATTTTACGTTGTTAGTTTAAAATGTTCTTAAAAAATTTATTATTTATTTGAAATTATTTTAAATTGATGGCAAAGATAAAAGTAAGACGTTGTTTTTAAACGATTAAACATGAAAAATAGTTTAGCTGATAGTTGTTTTTCCTTAGTGGATACGTTTTTTATACACATCCATTTCGCATTTTGTGTATAACTAGATATAAAAAAAACCCCAATAAACTAAGAAATATAAAAAGAGAGAGTGAAAGGTTGGCTTGCTTTAAAACTTTTATAATGCCGTAACCCCCAAGTTTACTTTTCCTGGGTAGTGAAAGGGAACACCAGCTTTGGTCGAATTTTATTTTATTTATAAACTTTAGTAGAAATTTACACCTTTATTATGATATCTATTACTATCTTTTACACCTTTAGCTACCAGATACTTGTATCAGCACACACCTGTTTCGTGGGTCTTCAACTGGATATCGTAGTGTCCACGGTCCGCCCAAAATTGAATTTCTAGTAGGTCGCTTGCAACTCTAGATAAGCTTCCTATTTTCCCGGAACGCTGGTATCAATCTTTAGTTACCCTGCAGCCTTTCGCTGGAGAACATTCAAGTCCATATCGCTTCTCCTGTCGCTGGTCTTCCCAATCCCTAGCAGCCTTTCACCTTTCTCGCTGTTATCACCGAAGTCCCCGGTCACTTTCCGAACCGTCTCTTTAAACCCCCTGGGTGGACATCTTTCACGCCTCCGATAATTTCTGATTGGAAGGAACACGGGTCTGCACCCGGCACCCTCTGTCTTGGTCCCAACCACCATTGGTTCTTTAGGGACAAAGGTCTGCTTGGACTGAGATCCTCTATGCCGCTGCACCTCGTAAAGCATATGAAGGGTCTATAAATCAACCTGTCACTCCTTGGCATTTCTTCCTCACAAAAGCAGACATTCCTTTCCATACAAGTGCATTATTGCTACATGCGAGAGGGAACGAACCAATGGACAGCCGTCACAAAAAGGCATATCTCTTCTTTTGATTGCTGTGAAGAAAAGCCTTCTGGTGAATCTATGTAGGAAAGGAGTGCAAGTTTTCTTTTACTTCTTTTGATTTTTATTGTAAGAGATGGCACCACTAATCGAAACCACGTGAGTTTTAGCTGCGCGATACGATGAGGTCATGTATTTATAAAGGGGGCGGAAAAGAAAAACTGGGAGTTGCACCAAAGCTTGAAAGAAGGCAGGTCAGAGGAAATCGCTCTCTCCGTTGTTTGAGAAAGAGTACGTGTTTTCGGAATTGGTATGGTGCTATCTCTAATTATTTAAAACCCCTTGTAGATAGTAAATGTTTTAGTTGTGTTATTAATAAATTAAGTTATTTTAACTCTGCGTGCTTATTTTAACATTAAAATCGAACCTTCCCCTAGACGCCGTCCCACATCTATTCGCTTCTGGGTGTCGGAGAAAAAAAAGAGAGGTAACATCAAAACAGTCCAAGGATCTTCTCAACAGCTGTTTCTCCTCAGGACGTGAGTGCAGAATCTATAGTTTACTTTGAAAGAAAACCCCATCTGGCGAGTCTGGGCGTCAAAAATAAAAAGAGGGGTAGCAAACTGCCATCAATGAGACTACACTACACTGTGTTTAACCCTACAATCTTAGTTCCTAATGCTGATATTATACTACTGAGGCTAATTTATTTTTGACCCACACTGTCTTCTTACATTTCAATTTATTGCTATGCTTATTAGATTTAGGACAATTTAGTATAGAATTATTATTTGAACATATATATATATACATGTTATAGCTTAAGTTAATATTTACTTAAAATTAAAATCTTATTTATTTATTATATCTAATTCATAAATCCGAGTAACCTATTTATCTCATTTCATCTTTCTCTGAAGGGTTAAAGCAATACTTTGTCAGATGTCTCAAAAGGATTAGATATTGATTTTTTGATAGATTTATTGGTAATTTCTAGTAAAAGAATATCATAATCCTGTTTGATTAAGTGATTCAAATTTTTCCCTAAACATACACACAGATGTCATTTCTGAAAATAACTTATATTTCCCTTCACCTGAACACGTAATTATATTTTTTACCTTACTTTTTCCGCTGTACCTGTATATTAAATATGGAAAATGGGTAATTCCTTTTCGTAATTTTACACTTGATCGAAAAGCCCCCATGCTCAAAATAAATCTCCTGATGTTAAAATGAAATGAACGATGATGTAATCGATGTCAAGAAGCTTCTTTACTGCGACGACTACGATTCACAAACAATGAATATCTTCTCACCAATACATTATATATACATAATATATAATCTGGTATTAAACTGTCAGTTTAACGCCAACTTCTTTTAATATCGCTACACAATGACGGTCATTTCCAGATTTATTTTAAAAATAATGCCGAACGTTTTTTTAAAATTTTAATTAGAAATTTCGTTTGTTGTTGCCTTTTATACATAATGAAAATTCATTTCATCTTCTTTTAATTAGTATTTTTCGAAATGAATAATTAAATGAATTTTTACTGTAAAAGTATTGAAATCTGTTTTTTATCTTCTCACTGGATCTACAGAAATTTCATTTTTATGGAAGGATCTAAACATTAGTTAGTTAATAAGAGTTCCAAAACGAGCTATCTTGCCACTTAGAATGTTCAAAAAACTTTTTGAACATTAATGATTTTTTTTTAATTTAAAGATAGAGATTTTACTTTTCAATTAAATTAGCGTTTTTTTATAAATCAAATTTTCGTTTACTCCTAAATTAAATTTTATTGTTTGTAATACTTGATTATTCACGCCTTTTTTTATAAATTTGTGATGTATAGAGATAATATAAACGATTTTTTCACAACAAATCCAACCGTGGTAGCATAGCGGTTAAGGTTACAGACTCGTGGCGGGCAGGTCATGTGTTCGAGCCTGGTACCGCTGAAGACCCGGCGTCCAGAGGGGAACGATGCACGTTCAATTTGTCGAGGCTCAAACGTCCTCCCGTTGGAGTGGTGTAGAAGTTAGGAGAGAGGGGGTACCTCATCACTTGACCATGATTCAAACTTACAAGGTCTGGCGCCAATAACCCTCATAGCTTTATAGTGCAACGTAAATATAACTGTAACACTAAATTTCACAAAAAATCTATTTTCCTCCTTTACTATAGATAGAGCTCACGTAGAAAATGTCAACAAAAAAAAGCAAAACAAAAAATTCAAAGGAAGAAATTGCTTTTCCATAATAAAAATTAATGCATCTGTGGAATTCATACATGGGAATATTTCTAAGTATTTAATTTATATGTATTTAATGCAAATGAAAATTAAATATCCGAAATATACCATCTAACTATTTTTCTTCTAAGTATATAACATGGTTTTCTTGTGGTGAACTAGCTCAAAATTGGCTCGAGTGTCTAGCCATCGCAGATGGCTGATGAGTGAAATTTATGCTCATACTGACCGCTACGCCACCTGCCACTCACGCCTGCACACTGGCAAGCCATATTACAGTGGTGCTTGGCTCTATCAGGTTGAAATTATGCCGACTGGGGACGTATAGTGTTTAGCGACGAATCCCGCTTCCAACTCTGTACTGACGATTATGGAAGACGTGTCTGGAGACGCCTAGGGCAGCTTGCCGATCCTGCTTTCGCAATTGCACGCCACACAGGCCCTCAACCAGTGGCGCAACGTACAGCCCGCATTGCGGGGGGCCCAGGGACCTAGAGGGGTCCAAAGTCTATGTTACGTGATCGGGGGCATCTTAAGGCATGGGCCAACTGATCCCGGGCCTTGACCACAATGGGGGTCTTATTCTTGACTCAGCCTTAATAAGATAATGATTCGGATAATTTCTACGGTCAAGTGTTTTTTCCGGTTGTTTTCTCCGAAAAACTGGGAATTTCGGATATGTCAACTGGCTACATGTGATGACCGTCGTTCATGTGTAGGCATACTCCTACTACCATACACCATCATTACCCATTCAGTTAAGGGGCGGCAGTCGGTTGTGCCGGTTGTAAGTCATGCACATTTATTTGTTTCTGGTTTATGTTTGCAAGAGTATTTGACAACGTATGCTGTGTGCTGTCTACTTTTCAGAGTTCTGTGGGGCCTCAAGAAGGCTTAAGACGTCCCTATATGTAATGGTTTTACAATCCTTTATGATATCCGTCTTGGGGTCCAAAACTTGACTTTGCAGGGGGGGGGGCAAATAATTCTTCATTACGCCACTGCCTTCAACCATGAGTTATGGTCTAGGGTGCCATTTCTTTTGACAGCCGGACTTCTTTGGTAGTCATTAGAGGCACACTTACAGCACAGCGGTGCGTCGACGACATTCTGACAACTGTTTTGCTACCGTTCCTTTTGCAGTACACTGGCCTCATTTTTCAGCAAGATAAGGCCAGACCACATTCGGCACATATTGCTATGAACTGTCTTTCAGCTTGTCAAACACTTCCTTAGCCATTCAGATCGCCAGATCTCTCTCCAATCGAGCATGTCTGGGATATGATAGGAAGGTGACAGCATCTGCTAGGGAATGTTGATGACCTGACCCGACAATTGGAGCAAATTTGGCAAGAAATACCGCAGGAGACCATCAGGGTGCTTTTTCACTCTATGCCACGTCGTGTGGCAGCTTGCATCCAGGCTAGAGGTGGGTCAACTCCTTATTTAGCTCGTTACTTTGTAACTATGTAACTCTGAAATAAATCATTCAATTTTTCTGAAACTTTAATGATTTTCTATTCTGTGCATAATCTTTCTACCCACCAATTTTTGTCTCTATCGGACAACTCTTTCTTGGTGCGTCACTTTTTTGTTATAGAGAGTGTACAAGTAGTGTACCTTTATAATTTTAGCAATGGGAAAAGGTATGTGGGCACTTCAAAAGAAGTAATGAACTTAATGTGATTTGATGGTGAAATGTGGCATATATAAGGGTTGGGTTTGAGGGTTCTCCTCTTAAACCACCAAATTTTTAACTTTTACCTTAGAAATTACGCCTCGGGGCTTTCCCTTCTCCATGTCTTTTAGAATGTAAAACCCCATAAGACAGCTGCTATCTGTGTATGCTATTGATGATTCAACATATTATGTGGAATGAAACTGGTTGATGTATATGTGCACATATGATACAGTGATGTAATGCATTTCAATATCTAGTTAATGTTAAGGTGAAATAATCTTTAAATTCCTTACTTTCTATTAATGTTAAGTACTCTCTGATGGAATTTTTTTTCACGCGTACCTCATTAAATATCGTAGAAAAAAGACGATTCAAAGATAGGTTTCAGCATATGTTTAAATAAATTTTCCCCTTCTCACTAATATTAATCGATTCATTTCGCAACTCGTGATCATGTTTTGTTTGTATTTTTGTATAAGGGTGATGTGTGTGTGTGTGTGCTAGAGTAGAACTGAAACTTGGAACATCTTCTTCAGATAGAAATATACACTTGCATTTAAAATGTTTTGGGATTATAATACATATATCTCACATATTTGTTGTGTTTTATAGCGTTCTCATAACTTAAAAGCGTTGAGGAAATATGGTGTTTTTGTTTGTTTGGCTTAAAAATTTGTTTGGTATTCAAGTATAGGAGCGAAATATTGAATGTATTTTATACAATAGCAACAAAAAATGACTGATTTAGTGAAAAAGAATACTATAATAAAATATGCTGCTTTCTGTACAATGGTAAAGTTAGTACCATAAATTCTGGAGTACTTTTCTATCCGGAAAAACGATTCCGAATTTTGATCTTATTAATAATAGCGAAAAAAATCTTGAAATAAATTTGCCTGCAACCCCCACTTGAGCTGTAAAATCTTGATAAATATAATTGCATCCTATTGAAACTGTAATTTTATTTAAATAATAGCTTATTTTTCTTTGTTTTCTAATATACATATCCCCCGCTTGTTTTTAGGTATCATTTTCTGTTTCTTCAGTAGCTTTATTTGGTATTTAATTGCATAGAATCCACCATATAACCATTCCCAATCAAAACCATTAGATAAATTATCCATTTCGCTCTTTGAAAATTGTTTTAAAAGGTTTTTTTCTGTTATCGTGTGTGATTCTGAGATTTTAATTTCCTGTGTTCTCGGTATATTTGGTATTTACCGTAAAATCCGGCCTATATCGCGCACCCCCTTTTTACGAAGAAACTTGAAATAAACTTACGCAGTATTCTCATGTTGAGCTCATCTATTCGAGGTATTATTCCGAGCTTTAGGAAAAAATAGTATATTTCTAAAACTACAGCCCTTTAAGTTCATAAGGATTGTCATTTCTTTTAAATAAACAGTATTTTGATCTATGTAGAAGTTTAATTTTTTCCCCCTGCACTCATCATTTTATTTTTAAAGCTCTCATTTTTATACCCGTCATATAATGCGCACCCGCATAAATTTCGATCTTATTTTTTGTGTTCAAAGTGCGCGTTATACGCCGGATTTTACGGTATCTTCTTTTGGAATTTTTTTGGTTTCAATAAACCTGAGAGAATGCCATTCATATTGATCCTCCTAATTTACAATATTATTTTGATGCTTGACACAAACATTGTAAAAGAATGCGTATCCCTCCTGTGGTAACTTCCTGAAAGCAGGAAGTTTATCTATTATTCGCTATTAAGGATTCTGCCTTGAAATTGAGTTGCGGATTCTAAAGAAAGGAGCTAGAAGATCAGCGGGTCACTGAATCCTTTCCAGAGTTGATGAGCTCATTACTTCGGTCACCCAGAGAGAGAGAACTGCTGGAGCCCAGGTGTTTTTCCAGCACCAAGTGTTTTTCCTTTAGTTTCATAATGTGGCTTTTGTGTCTGGTGGTAATTTGGCATTTTGCTGTTTTTAAAGAGTTTCTTGTGAACTGAAAGCATTCATGAATTTTTACTTAATGATGTGAAATGAAATAGTTCATTGTAACGTATTAAACATAAAAATATTTTTCTTGAGCCGAGAGTGAGAGAATTCTAATTCAGTACTAGATTTACAAATTAACCGAGAGTTGGATATTAACTAAGCCCCACAGGGTCTCCCCTGGTAAGCTGCAGTTCAATCGATTTTTTTCTTGTTGTTTTATCAATTTTAATAATTCATTTTCTTTCTCTTTCTTGCGCATGCAAATTGCAGAAATAAAAATCGTATCTTATAACTTATAAAATTGTATTAAAGCTTGCATTAAAATTTTACATATTAAGCGAAAAATAAGAACAATTTTGAAAAACTACTCATCTTATAATTATGACACTCTGTTTTGAGAGTTTATTATTCAAACAGATTTTAAAATTAAAACTGTCCACAGAGAAATTGGCTACTCCTTATCCAAACTGACAGTTTCACTTTAAATTTATTTATTTTCATCGTGGTTCATTTTCTAAGGGTGATTGAGTGTTTGTCACACTTAATGCAACACGAGGGTTTTTGGTGGAGGACCTCGTAATATTAACCGTGGTCAAGTGACGAAGACGACACCCGTGTCGGCACCCCACTCTCCTAACTTTTACACCTCACGAACGAGAGGACTTAAAGCCCATACTGATTTAACATGCCTCAGCCCCTCTTCAGGGAGGGGGGGAATCCTCAGTAGCATCATATCTCGAGCCCACGACTGGACTAATTTACTAAGAGGGGGAAATAAGTTAAGTTTTATCGCCAAACATTTTCAATCAGCATAGTATTGTCATATAATGATAATTAATTCTCTCTCTTACTAAGCTCTTTTAACCTCCTCAGACCCGAGACTAAAATAAAAGCTTAATATTTTGTAAGAGGTATTTAGATAGTTGTTTTGATCACTATGATGTAGAAAAGTACAATAAAAAATATTTTTTATTTATAGAACCTGGGGGTATGTATCACATGTGATACATCAAGAACAAGATACTACAATCAGAATGCTTTTCAGTACTAAGCATGATTGAAGTAATTAATTTAATCTTAGTCTTTAATCACACAATTCATAAATTCAGCATGAAAATTAAGTTTTACTGGCGTTTTTGGTTCCTATTAGTAGTATTATTACAATAACATTATTTTTTACTTTCGTGAAATGCCTTAAAACCATTTCTAGTTGTTGTAAAGCATAGAAAAATCTTGCAGTCTGTACATTGTACAGTTGTTAAGGCCGAGCACTTTTCATTCCTCAAATTGAACTCAATTCAGAATCATCGCGATTCATCAGCTCTAAAATTTCAACTGGTATCAAATATTTCATTAAAAAAATATTTATTAAAAAAATATTTATTAAATAAAAAATGATCAGAAAAAAGGGTAAAAATGAAAAGCAAAAACCTCAACTAAAGATTTTAACTCAAGAAATGCTTCTATTATTCTTCAATCCCCCTAAAAAAAAATAGAACTAAAGATTCAAACAAAATTGACTTAAAAAGTATGTTCATAAGTGATTGGTCCCCGTTGTATCACAAGTGATACAAACTTATTTCACATGTCATTATGCTTTAATATTTCACTAAAAGCTTCTTTTTTTGCTGTTTACTTGTAAAATGAACATATATAAAGAAAAAGCATATTTTAAAAATTACTTAATATATGTTTTTTAACATGAAAAAAATACTTACTTCGATGACGGGCACACATCTTGTCTTGATTCAGAGACGCTACTAGAAATCGCTATCATAGACAGGTACTGCCATGTGTTGACTAAAGAAGAAAATTATATGAGGTATTTCACTTTGTATTCCATGTGATACAACCGGTCCCAAATTTGTTTTTGCTGTTCAGCCTTCCCAAAAAATTATGAAACTTTTGTATCACATGCGATACAAAGAACCGAGGAGGTTAATATTACACACAATAAAATAAATGCTAATAAATTGCTTATCTGAATAAGAATTCGATTCTTATTATTTTCATACTCTAGAATTGAGGCTTATTAATAATAATCTATAAATTACCGCTAAGAGTTTATCATTATTGTTTTTGTCTAAGTAACCCTCCCTGATAAATTATCTTTCTTTCAGTTCGTTTCCCTCTCTTATTTCTAGAGAAGCTAAGTTCCTTTTTTACTCCCCCAAAAGTTCAGACCCAACAAGTGCCTTGTGACCTCAAATTCGAATCCTATCCCTCACAAGTCATTCGTGTACATTTTATATTAACGTCTTTTTTTAATAAATAAAAACTATTTCTGTTGTGACTCTTTGGGCACAAGATATATTTTATTTACAGAAAAAAATGTTTTGAAATGGAATTAACAGCTGGCGTTATAACGAGATCTACAGATTTTTTTTAAGTCTATAGAGAGTGTAGTATGGATCTTTTCTATTATTTCTTTCTCCCATTAACACAGCTAGGATAACTGAAGAAACGATTTGAAAAATACTGGGTTCGCTTTAGAAATTAAAAGAGAAGATAAAAGTTTTTTTTTAATTTAAACTTAGAAATATTGGCTTTTTTATATTGTGTGTGAATTTGATCAAGGTGAAGTTTAATCAAATAAATTATAAAATTACAGTAATATATGGATTATTATATTATAAAGGGCAATTAAAAAGGAACTTAAATGTACATAAAATTAGAAACTAAATATCAAAGAAAAAACAGGAAAGTTTTTGTTTACTTTTGATTTAATCTATTGCTTGTTTGATACTTAAAAGCAATAAAATTGAGTATAATTTATACTTTTTCCACATAATATATTGGCTTTATATAGATATAAATTTCCATCAAATTATTGTAACGTCTTTTAAGTTACCAAATACTAAGAAAAATCATGTAATTGTACATAATATAAAATATTTCATGTAACTTCTCTAGCGTGAATTATTTGAGGTATTTTGAAACTTCTAGCATACGCCGAGAATGTTACTTTAGTTTTCTTTTTTCGCAATAAATCTTTAAATTAAATTTTATTTAATTTTGTGGCTTATTTTACTCGCATTCTATATTACTCAATTTCAAAAGAAATTGCATCAGATTTCTAAAGATAAATAATTTGTGATTTTGTCTTATGTATACCACGGAATAAATTATGTAGCATTTTTTTTTTCAGGCTTCTGCAGTTAGCTTTTTATTTTTCATTTATGAGCTGATAACACAGTTGTCACATGATTTATTTTGTTTCTTCAATTACTCAGAACATACGAGTGATGAGAGTTTTGACTGAATTTCTAAGTCGTACATACGTGTATCAATTTATGTATCAACTAAAAATGAAAAAACTTAGAAAATTATTAAAAGAAAAATTAACGCCTAAATATTAAAAAATACACATCAGTTTCTTCCACACATTTATAACGTCAAGATTATTAGACACTTAGTGAAGTCATTCTTGAGGTTAAATGTAACTGAAAATTATTTCAAATCTTCAACTTAAGTGCAACATATTTAGCAGTTATTAATTTGTAATCCAGATGATTTAGATGGAGAATTAACATCTAAGAATTTTAGATAATCTTATTACAGATTACTTATTGAAATACTGATAATCAAAAATTAAATATTTTTACATCTATATTTTCTCCTTCGTACGTTAGTTTTCATTTTCTTCAATCGATATTATTTGTTGTTTTCTTTTCTTCCCCTGGGAAAATAACAAATTGACCTGCAATCGAATATAGCTGTCAAAAAAGGTAAAAACAGGGCTTGTAATAGTCCACAGCACTCATTTATCACACTCAGTTAATCTAGATTAGAGAAGGATTCGCTTCTAAAGCTTGATCCTCCGCAATTATGCAGCCGCTGTTTCCCTCGTCGCTTAAAAATGAGTCATCCAAGACTATGTGTGATCCCAGACGATGGATGATACAAAGGGGAGACATGTCAGCTCGTAACAGGTTGAACAAAACCCCTCCCCTCTGGAAAAAAAAAAAAAGGTAATGGGGGAAATTTCCACTTTAGCCCTATTTCGAGGTGAGCGTGTGGCTATTATAACAAAAATATTGGGGGTCTTCAAATGGCTTGGGGTTTCTTGAGATTGCTTATAGTGAATGAGAATTATGTGTGTGTGTGTTTTATTTTTTTCTTTCTTTTTTTGAGGGAGAATGGAGGATTGCTTAGAAACAAACTGTACGGTATTAATCATTGTCTGGGAAGTTGAACAAGATGACCTTTTAATAAATTTCTTTTAATGTTGTGACTAGGATACTTTACAGTTATAATTTGCCATTTGGATTTTGATATAGCTTTAGATAATGTAATATGGAAATCGAGTATTTTTTTACGGTTTTAAATTGAATAATCGGCGATAAGAATAAAATACAGTAAAACCTGTTTTTGTGCTGTAGATAGGGACCGCATAAAAATAAAAACACAAAAAATATTCGAAAATTTCATAAATTCTTACATATAACAAACAACTTTGTGGAAGTACTACAGAAAAATATTTTTATGCGGTGGAAATGAACCGCATAAAGAAAGTCGTCCTTAGAAAACGCGCCATTTACGAAATTTATTTTCCATAACAAAATAAATAATTAAATTACATATGGAAACATTTTAAAACATTAAGTTTCTCATTGTATTCGTGGAGAAGTTTTCAAAATACACATACATGATATACTGCTACTCATCATAATCAAAGCGCTCATCTTCCTGTGATTATTAAATTCAAAATCGCTTTCGTCACTTGAAGGTGCAATTTCGATTTATTTATTTTTTGGCACCATAAAGTAAGAGATATATGTCTTTGAGACGAAGGTTTGTTGGTCAGTTGCTTGTAAATATCACGATAACCAGAAGCTCTTTTTGAAATTTCATACTCTTTCGGAATTGGTATCTATTTTAAGAAAATGCTTTTCCAATTTGATGGAAAGCTGTATCCCTGCATATATTTTATCCACTTTCAAAGAATCCGGTTCTTCTTGTCCGACTTCACAATCTATCAAATTATTGATAATGTCACTGTCATTGAAAGTTTCGTCCTCAATCAAGCGTGGGCTGTTGGCGCGTTGAGAGAAAGCAACTAAACGTGCATTGTCGGTAGACTGTATATAACAAATGAATAGAGCGTCGTGAAGTGTATATATGAACATTACAGTGGCGTAACCTACACTCCTAACCCCTGCCACGCATAAAAATAAAATCGCATAAAAAAGGACCGCACAAAAACAGATTCTACTGTATTATAAAAACTCCAATTTGGCGTCGTTTGAATATTGAGAATATTCACACTTTACATTATTTTTTTAGCTAATTCAAGTTAACTAATTAGCTATTTTATGCTCGATGAAAATTTTTTTCCTAGCATTTATAAGTGAGTATTAAAGCTTCGGAATCTTAGAGAGTAGTCAAAAAAATAATCAATAATTGTATAATAATTAATATAACGGTGTTATAACTATATGTGTAGTTTAATTACTAATTTTAACAGTTATTTTATTAATTATTATTCAAAAGTGCATAATTATTAGTTTTATTTGATGTTTATTTTTAAATAAGATAATGAAAGAGAAAATTTGTTGCTTACAAATCTTTATGAAATTGAGCTTTGTTTATGTTTCTGACATCACACTAGGGATTTCCTCCAGTAAATATGATAATTTATATAAGTTGACTTGAAAATTTTATTCACGTTTTTACATATAAAATTTCTTCCTAGTATTTTGAATTGTTATTTAATCTCTAAATGATTCTAGTAAGTAATTATGGAGGAAATAAAACAAAATCGTCAATATTCAAATGTTCCCGCTTTGCTTAGAAAGAATGGAAAATTAAAAAAAAACTTTTTTCTGTGAATGGCATGAGAAACCACTCGAGGGAATCAAGAACATTTGGACATTGCTATAAAAATCGAGCGTGTCAAAAAATGAGAACTTTTTAGAATGACGTTCTGCGTCCTACTCTCGTTTGAATCAATTTTCCTAACAGTGAAATAATTGACGAACTCTACTATTGACTACTTTCCTACTGTCTTCCATAGAAGAGTAAAGAAAGCCAAAGTTACGATGTTCTCTGTTGCAAAAAGTCGTAAACGTCAATGGACAACCTCTATTTGGCTCAAATTCATATTTAAAATTGTAAAACGTGGTCATAAATTTTAAAATATAGGAAACATGATTTTATTAATGCTTTTTTTTCTAGCGCTGTTCTTCGAGTCTTAGTATGTCCAAAAGTCGTAAAAATTGCTTGTTCTACATGTTTACAATGCATATTTATGATTCTAACCTCCACCCACGATAAACATACTTGGTATTCTTATGTTTCTCCAACTCGTTTCTTTTTCGATTTGAGGTGAAAAGAAAGCGTGTCGTTAAGCATTTTCATGTATTCTGGATCGTCGTTTTAACGCTTGATGCTTATTGGTGTAGTCGTTTTAATTATCATTTGATCTCTTTCCTATTCTTCATTGATAATTTCATTTAGTGTTCATTGTTTTTGTATTTATTTACCAATAGTTTTGAAAACTATTGGTAAATAGTTTTCACAAAGAACTTCACACCAAGAAATTTTGTATTCTGTATCATGAATCCTAGTCAGAAATAGTAGCCTGAAATATATGCAGTTTTAAGAGGAGAGAGTGTAATATATCTACTCATAATGTTCTTGAGGGGGAAACATGAAAAACAGCAATTTTCATTTAAACTCGGCTACTCAGTCGTGTACACAGAAAATATTTATGGGAGGGTTTTACATAAAAAAGAAAGAGGAAATAAAATATATAGATAGACAAAAGAGAGAGAGAGAGACCGAGGTGAAATACATATGTAAAAAAGTAAAAATCTTTTGAGAAGGATTTGAGCTCCCAAACCCCTCTGGTTACTATAAAAATTTGTTAATTTAGAATACATTTCTAATACTGGAGAATTTTTATCACTAAAAAGTATTTGCTATATGGTTCCAATTATCTGATATTAGGACAAGATGATTCTAATTAAATTCGTCTTCAAGAAATTCATATCGTAGATATAGCTCTAGTAAATCTTGATATTTCAGAAAACTCACAGGAACATTTTACTTATTTCATTTTTATTAGGTGAAAAGTCGTTTTAAAAAATTATTCTTAGTGTGTAATATCATAATTAATTGAATTTCTTAAAAATCTGAAATTTGAAACAGCTTTTAAGACTTTTTTTTTAATATTACCAGAAATAGGTGATTGTAGATAATTCCTCTGAATACAATGAAATTGTTTGTAATTTTTTATGGTTTCAAAAAAATTGAGGTAGTACTGATAAGAATAAGCTGCGATGTGAAGCTTCAAAAAATAGAAAATTGAGTATTTTTTAAAATTTATTTTCATGATAAATGAATTTTTAATTTTTAAATTACTGATGATTTGTATATTCTTCTTCAATGATTCAACAGCCCTGAGTGGGCCCTGGCTTCCCCCAGAAATCTTCACCAATCTAACCTTTAAAATACTAAGATATTTTTCGATACAATCAATTGATCTTAGCGGGGGTCTGCTCCGAGGTCTATTTCTCATGGGCTTTGCCAAAAAGATTTTCTTGCAGCAACTATCTTCATTCATTCCAGCCAGATGACTATCCCATTTAAGTCTCTGTAATTTGACGAATTTTACAATATCAGGTTGTTTGTAAATTTTATAGAGATCTAAATTAGATCTTCTCCGAGATCCAATCACTTGGGCCCTACCAAAAATTCAACCGCAATGTCGTTCTCTCGAAAAATCCCAAAGCTTCTTCATCACGTAATACCCAAGTCCGTGATGCATGTCAGGACAGATCTTATAAAGCTTTTGTATAGAAGCAATTTAATTCTTAATTTGAGAAAGTTGGATTTTAAATGACTATTCTTTTAAAAACATCTATTTGCAGCAATGATTCTTTTATAAATTTCTAAGGCCCACACAACTCATTTTTATTATTTATCTCCGTTTCCAAATATATAACACTATTAATTTTTCCAAATTTGTAACTGCCAATTTTTGTGTGACTAAGTTGCAAGACAGACTTTAAGCAAGGTAAATATTTAGTTTTATTTTCGTTTACAGATAAGTTCATTCTCTTAGCCCTTTGTTCTAATGCCACAAATGCTTATTTGAGAGCTGGTGTGTTCGGACAATAATGCCAATGTCATCAGCATAAGCCAGTATTTGAACTGACTTATTAAAATATTTTCTCTGATATTGATCTTTGAGTCTCTAATAACTTTTTCGAGTGCTATATTAAACAGGAGGCATGCCAATGCATCCTCTGTCGCACTCCATTTTTCACCTCGAGCAGTTCGGTGAAATCAGATGCGTACTTGAATTCTGGTTTCTTTGAGAGTCAAATTTACAAGTACAACGTTTTTCAGAAATTTTCAATTCATGCATAGCTTTTATGAGAAATTCTCTGTTAATACAATCATATACTGTTCTAAAATCGATAAAAAGATTTTGAGTCTCAGTTCCAAATTCTCCACATTTTTCAAGAATCTGTTTTAAGTTGAAAATTTGCTCACAGTTGTAGATTTTCCTTTCCTAATTCCACATTGATTGTCGCCTATCAAGTTATCAATAAACGGCAAAAGTCTGCCAAAAATATTAGTAGACAGAATTTTATAGGATGTGCAAAGAGAAGGCTGATTCCTCTATAATTACTACAGTCAATCTGACGTCACCTTTTTTTTTTGTGTGTATCATGTAAATGGTACTAAGTTTTGTATATTTTACCTCTGGGACAAGTGATTTATATATGAGGATTAAGGTTTCGTAACTAAATTCTGTAAGCTAACCTTTTCATTTATATGAAAATGAGTGTGAAAACTGAATTTATCTTTTCAAATATTTTACACACTGAAAAAATTTAATCGTTATTAAAAATTATGTCTGTACTTGCGGATGATTTTTAGAGGAAAAGTTTAATTAAATAGCATCACTAAGAAATTACAACAACAAAAATTAAGAAATTTCTAGAAGGGGATTTAAAAAACGAAAAAACCATAAAAGGGAACGGAGATAAGTATAACTTTCTTGAATGTGAAACGTAAAATGTTCCAGAATTTTTTTCTAATAGGAGGGGAAAAAATAGATGTTCTAAAATTTCTAAGGCAGCCTAAAACTGTAGCATCTAAAGCTAGAAATACCCTGTCGGAAATTTTGTATAAACGCATTATTATCAACATCATTCCAATTCTGTTACTGAATTGAATTGTGAAAACATATTCACATTATTTTTATAATTCGCGCGCTCATGAATGACCAATTTTAATGAGTTTGTTATTCTAGTTTTACAGAAAAGAAAAAGAAAAAAAAACCTAACAAGTTTTACTTTAAAAATAACTACAGAAAGAAATTGGTGAAGTCTGAACAGAGTATGAAGAAGCTACTTCAATTTGAATACCAAATTAGTATTCACTCTTCGGAATTTGAGGTAAGGGTTTAAAATGTTGGAAATTCGTACCCTTCAACCTTCTCAGTCAAGCGAACAGCTGTTCATTGGAAAAATAAAAGAACGGACAGTTCACGCAACTGTTCAGTGGATGTTTATCAGCTAGCGGAGAAGATTAGTACGGTTAAAAAGGGAAGAAAAATAGAAGGAGAGGTGTGGGACACAGTTCCATCATTTGTCATCGCACGGTATTACCCAAGTTCAACAGGTGTGACGAGGATTTACTTTTTGTCTTGTTTTGGTCAAAGAACAATGATTTTTCTATGATTCAGGATTTTAAGGTAAAACTAAAAAGCTTGGATTGAAAGAATAATAAAAACCTTTTATATTCTCAGAATTTGACGCAAAATAAAAGAGTAATAATTGATAAAAGCTTTTGTATTTCTTTTTCGGGAGTTAATTACAGTTTATGACGTAGATTTATATGAAACTCAGTGAGTGATGTTAGTTTTTCCTTGTATATTTGTTTCTTTCCCTCTGTTAAAAACTGTAAGCCCTCGCAAAATTTGGTACATAAATAGGCGTGTAACTTTAAATTTAAATCATACACTTCATGTTCAATGAAATCGCATTTTATTGAAATTTTATTTATGTTGTGAAATAATACTGTACGTAGTAGTGTAATCCATTTATGGGCAAACTTTCTTAAGAGTGGTAAAAAAAATGGGGGAGGGGCAATATAATTTGCTATAAAACGCAATTAAAACTAGAATTAGTGGCATACATTCTAGGGGTTTACATTTTATAAAGCATGTAGGCTAAAGTACCGAGTTCTTTAAGCTGAAAATGAAAATCTCTTGGTGTATGGGGAGGATTTAAGCCCCCAACACCCCACACTAGATAGGCGAGGAGTAATTTGTCTACTACAAGTGAAAGCCATAAATGCATCATAGACGCCTATAATTTTCATCACTATCGACGTTTTGCATGTAAGACCGTCTTTGAGTACTCGCGATATTTATTGTATCTAATAATCAGATTTATAAATATTAAATTGCAGAATTATTCATTCGTAATATTGAAATTCCATCGTATTTTTACAAACATGAGACTTTTACTTATACTGCTGATTAGTTTTCTAAATGGAGCATGTTTCTTTTGTCTGCTGTTATGGCAATATTGTTTGTAATCGAATGTAAATATGCAGCACTGTAACTGCCGCTTACGTCATTACTTGGGGTAACCAAAAGTAATTAATAGAATCTCGGGGTAAATTAATATATTTAATGACATAAGATAGCACAGTTACAAAGAACAGACACTTAGACAATTACGAGACAAACATTTAGAGAAAATAAGTGAAAATAAGTAAAGTTTACACAGTCCAGGATTGGACATCGAAATGGGGAACGCACGCTTGTCCAGATCCAAACTCTCTCTGACGGTACTACAGTATTTCGTACAGTCACACTTCCGGTCCAAGCCCATATTGTAATGGCGGCACCTACATTTCGGTCTTGGAACTATACCGTGCGTTACAGACTCCTCCTCTGGTTCCGTTGACGTCTCGGCTCGGAAACAGGAGGTACTCTTTTTTTTTGGGCGTCCTCTTTTCCTTAGAGGAGCCACAAATCCAGTGTTTCTTTCCATTTCAGGCTCTTGGTAGTCCTTTAAGGCAGAAATATGATAAGTTCCAATGACTTGGTCAGGGTTGGCTGGGTCGGCAATCTCATATGTTACTGGTGATCTCAAGGTGAGAATGAGGTAAGGACCTTCTCTCTTGGGCATGAATTTCCTACTCCTGTTGTTACGGCTTATGGGATGAATGGTCACCCAAACTTTGTCACCAGGTTTATAATATTTTCTTCGTCGTCGTCGATCGAAGTTTTCCTTTTGATAATCCTGTTTCTGCTCAACTCTACCTTTGACATCCAAGATGGAATTGGCAAACCTTTTGAGGTACGGAGTGATTTCCGGTACAAAGTTATCATTATCAATAACTTGTCGAATATCATGCCTGATATCGTCCGATGTTTTCAACTGTCTTCCAAATTGTAAGTACGCAGCCGTGTGCCCTGTAGTGTCGCATACTGAAGTATTCATTGCGAAATGAATTAGAGGTAACTTATCCTCCCAAGCCGAATGCTCCTCCCCCACCAGAATCGCTAGTCTAGGCTTCAAGTCACGATTTTTACGTTCCAATGGGTTCGCTTGCGGGTGGTAAACGGGGATGAGGTCTTGCGTAATATCTAGCAAGTCACAAGTTAGCTGCATGAGAGCACTTATGAACTGTGGCCCGTTGTCACTTATTAGTCTTCGTGGAAGACAATATCTTAGGAATACTTCTTCAATTAGTGTTTTGGCACAATTTTCAGCAGTGGCTTCAACAAGAGCAAAGAGTTCTACCCATTTGGTACTTGTATCTTCAACAATAAAGATCCACTTCTTGCCAGTGGGAGTTTCCGGAAGAGGGCCAAAGAGATCGATGGCCAGTGTCTCGAACCTTTGGGCGTAGGCGGGTGTTCTCAAGAGTCCTGCGGGTTTTTGGTTTGTTGGTTTATAGCGATTGCATTCAGGACAAGTCTTGATGTAATCTGAGATGAACTTTTCATACCTCGAAAATAATATCTGGATGCAATCTTTTTGTAAGTGTTCTCTACACCATAATGACCGGCTGTCGGGGCATCGTGGTACTCTTGAAGGATTCTTTCTCGTTCTTGTGTAGGAACTACAAGTTGAGCTTCTTCTTCACTCTCAGGTGAATACCTGTATAAGATACCCTGGTTCATTAAGTATCCACGACCGGTGTATTTGGCAAAGTTTTCATCTTTGTCCATGCTCTCAAAGCAGTCAATAATTTTCCTCAGTTCTTCGTCCTCTAGCTGTCCCTTTCGAATATCACTAGACTTCCTGGATGACATGTCAACAGTGATGGCACACACATCAGAGGCTGCGCCTTCAGCGTACGATGGTCTTGACAGCATGTCAGCTACTACGTTAGCTTTTCCTGGGGTATAATCAATCTTCAGGTTGAAGGATTGAATTTTCAAGGCCCATCTTGCCAGACGGCCAGAAGGTGACTTTATACTTAACAACCATTTAAGAGGTTGATGATCTGACGCGAGGAAGATTTGCTGATTTTCTACGAAGCCTCTAAACTTCTCTAAAGCCCACACTACCGCCAAGGCTTCCCGCTCGGTTGTAGAGTAGTTTCGCTCTGCTGGGATCATCAGACAACTTGTATATTCGATGACATGTTCATCGGTGCCACTTCCTTGGAGAAGGACTGCTCCCAAGGCATAATTACTTGCGTCGGTGCGGATGGTGAAAGGTTTTGATCCGTCAGCTTGCTTCAGTATAGGAGAAGTCATCAAGCGCATCTTCAACGTCTCAAAGGATTCTTGTTGCTCAGGACCCCAGTGCCACTCCACTTTCTTCTTAGTGAGGCTACTAAGCGGGTGTGCTATGTCAGCAAAGTTAGGGACATATTGACGAAACCAAGAGCAGGTTTGTAGTAAAGATTGGACTTCTTTCACATTGGTAGGGGCTGGAATTTTTTGAATAGCAGAGATCTTCTCTTCGTCAGCTTCAATTCCATCCTTCGTTATCCAGAATCCCAGATATTTCACACGGTCACAGGCAAAGCGACATTTATCTCGGTTTGCATGAAGTTTAAAGACAGAGAGTCTTTCAAAAACTTTTTCGAGATCTTCCAGATGTTTGTCAAATGTTTCTGAAAGGACAATGATGTCATCTAGAAAAGAAAGTGCGAAAACATTTTTCAAGCCACTTCGAAACTTGTCAATTAATCTTTGAAAGGTGGCCGGAGCATTCCGTAGGCCGAAGGGCATACGTAAATAGCGGTAAGTTCCAAAAGGACAAATGAAAGCAGTTTTGTCCCGGTCAACATCAGCAACCTTTACTTGATGGTAGCCTGATTGCAAATCAATTGTTGACATGTAGGATGTCGGTGTAGCTTCATTCAATAGATCATCCATTCGTGGTAAGGGGTAGGTATCCACTTTCGTAACAGAGTTCAACTTCCTGTAGTCGACACAGAGACATACTTTCCCATTTGGTTTAGGAACAAGTACCACAGGTGCGGCGTAGGGAGACTCGCATTCTTCAATTATATTTTGCTTCAGCAGTTCTTCGATCTGTTCCTTCAAAATCCCTTTCTTAATAGGATTCATCCTGTAGGGAGACGTTGCTATTGGGGGGGAGGGGGGTGATCACCTGTTTCAATACGGTGCTCGATAAACGGTGTGGGCTCTCCCCCTGGTTGGAAGCATGTCTCATTTTTGTCCAGTTTATTGAGTTTTCTTGCCTGTACTCGAGATAGATGTTTATCCTCATCCTCTTGAAGGTCGAACGCACTGATGTTCAAATCTTTTAAAGTCTTCTTGAAGAATTTGTACTGTTTCCGAGGATTTTCGGAAAAATGCCATCCCCCCCCCCTGGTTGTCAAGAACGATTCCAGCTGCATTGAGAAAATCCAGTCTTAACAAAGTCTTATTCCCTTTTGTTTCAGGTAATACTAGAAATTCTGTTGGAATAACTTTGCCTTCAATATACAGGTTGACGACAGTTCTCAGAGCTGTAATGGTCTGCCGAATTCTATCAGCCATCATAAAGGAAATCACCTTGTTCGTAAAGGTGATACCGTGCTCTTGTAAGAATTTAAATAGCTTCTAACCTGCAATGGTATGGGAAGCACCAGTATCAGCACATACAGCAATCTTTTCACCAAACATTTTGAGAACAATCACACTTGAGGGATACAAGTCTGAGTTCAAGTTGAATAACGTCATACAGTTCACTTCTGTTTCCATTTCATTTGTTCTCGTGAAAGTAGGGCACTTTGATTTGACAACTCCAGGAGTCCCACATCCGTAACACTGTATGGGCTTTCTTCCTTCAGTTCTAGAACTTGGGAATCTAGGCACTGTTCTAGAGGGTCCTGTGGAGTGGTTATCATGGTATCCTCCAACAGGTTGACTTTTCTTTATTGGAAAGGGTTTCCTGAATTCTTCTTTCTTCTTGAAAGTCTGATTTGGATTATTTTTCATTACAGGCCTTAGGCTGTCATATGCGTCCAACTTCTCAGCCAATTCCAAAGGATCGTTCAAATCCGCCCAAATATCCAGAAAGTGTTCTTTGATATTAGCTGGAGTTTTTCTTTTTATTTGATCAGCAACTATTAGACTTTTAAGTTGATCAAACGTGATTATCTTCAATTCTTTGATCCAACCTTCAAAATAAGAATTCAATTCGAAATAAAAGTCTCGCCATGTTGCATCCGAGTTTTTCTTCTGTTGGGAGAAGTACTGCCTAAACTTATCCCCTGTAACTCGAAATCTTTTGAGAAGCATTCCTTTTACCTTTTCATAGTTTTGAGCATCATTTTCATCTTCTCTTGCGATGAGCTGAGCTATATCGGGTGGCAATGAACCAATCAGGTATGCAGTCCAAGTTTTTTCAAGAATGTTCAAGAACTTCGCTTGACGTTTGAAAATTGTCAAGTATAGACCCATTTCATCTTCCTTTGAGTTGAATATTGGAATAATTCTATTTAACTCAAGCTTCGGGTTTTCTAACTGTTGGCTTACAACAGGTGCTTGTGGCAGCTTCTGCATTTCAAGTTGAATTCTCAACTTTTCCAGTTCGAATTCTCTTTCGTGTTGTTGGGCCACAGCCACAGCTTTCTGTTTATCCTCCAGTTCCATAACTTTTTGTTTTTCTGTTGTTGTACGTTCTTCTACAATGACGTTGAGCACATCTTTGACGAATTCCTCATCATATCCATTACTTTTGGTTATGAGATCTTTTAGTTCAATAATTTTGAGATTGTCCGACGGAGCCAGACCCAATTCTGTTGCCAACATCCTTAAATCCTCTTTTCTGGACCTTCCCAAAAAAGCAATTTTTTGTCGTTTTTTAGTCTATTTCAAATTTAGCTAATTAATGTTCAATTAAAGTTAATGAATTAAAGTTCATTCAAAACTATTAATTCTGAAATCTGAAAATATTATAGTCAAACAATACTTATGCAATCTGAAAATTTCTGTTATATATATAAAAAAAAACTCTATACTATAATGTACACTATACTCTGTTTCACCTTAACTTGGCAGCATTAGGAAGGGTAGGAAATGTAACAATCCGCTTGAAAAATAGTTCCAACTTGTTTTGGAATTTAAATTAAAGCAAATGCATAGAAAATTGTTAAAAAGCATCGTGTATTATCGAAATTGTGATTTTAAGGATATATTTTAGTTAATCACACCTTAAAAGCATTTATTCTTTAATACCTGTGAACGAATACAGTTGAAAAACAACAATTTCATGAAACTTCACTTCGCTAAAAACCGGTTTTCAAGATTACATCCTTGGCGGAGTTACCTAAGCATTCCCGCGAAATCAACGCCATTCGCTTGGCGTCTTTGCTATCGTTCATACGTACAATTTTGATATCTCGTGCTACTATCTTTGTTCTTGTTTTTTTTTTTTTGTTTTTTTTTTGACATTTTAAACATGTCTGAGATAGAAATGTCACCAACCTCGCTGTATACACCATCGAAGCGAGGAAAATCTATCCGAAGCGGAGCTCGGAAAAACATATTGAATGTTTAATTCTCGACTTCGAGAAGAAAACCCGCAAGAATCCATCAGAGAAATCGTGAAAAATGTTTATGAACTGATTGGCGTTTCGAAAAGATCTGTTTTCCGTATGAAGAAAGAAAAGAAGGCATTAGGTGCTGTAAGTTCTCCTGGTAAAAAACGACCCGGTGCCGTAGGCAAGCGTAATAGGCTGGTGAAATATGACTTCACATTGCGTGCATTCGGCGAAAAATTCATAGCTTTTTTCGAAAAAATGAGATTCCTACATTAACCAAAGTTCTGAAGGAAGTAAATGATGATGTTGAAATTTGTGCTTCTGTTTTTCTTAAGTTAACACACATAAACGGCATTTATACATGAAATGTGAATAATTATTTCATTCGGATTTAAAATAATAACCACCGAGAAAAAGCGATAAATTCTTAAAAAACAAGATAGAAATTTGTATTTTATAAACGGATGTAATAAATAAAAATTAAAGAAAAAAGAGCCGTTTATTTTGAAAGTGGCCTAAGTCACTTAAAAAATCAAGTTAATGAAAGCATGAATTACAATTTAACGGCATTTTTTCATTTAAAAAACATTGCTATCAATATGTTGAGAACTATTGAGATTTTGTTCGAGAAAAGTTTTGCTAGTTTATTCATCAATTTTTCTAAACATATTGAAACGTAAGCCCTTAAATATCTCCATTAAAAAAGTTGCATATACTATTTTCCAAAAAAAAAAAAAAAAACAGCTCTTACAATTTTAATGAAAAATTTTTTCACAAGCATTCCCCCCCCCCCACTCGCCAAATATGGTGATATTTATTCGTTTAGTCACTCTCTTCTCCTACAGTAACCCGGCAGCGGCTGTGATTCGGTCATCGTACCCTTCCCAATGCTGCCAACTTGAGTTTAAACAGAGTATAGCTGAATGACAATAAAATTCTCTAATTTCAAAATGTGATAATTAATTTACAAATCAATATTAATGATATTAAAATAAAACAAATTCTTCAATATCAGCTATTTTCTAATTTAGTACATCAAAATCAAAATAATAATATTTATATAATATTCATTATTAATCAAAAGGAGTATCAGCAGTTAACATGAAATGGATTAATAAAAAACAATTCAAATACATTTAAATAGAAATACCATTCATAATTTAATTCATTCACTCTGAAGTTATCAATAGTACAAACTTGTTTACACTTAGTAGAAGTACTTGAAAATATTTTCCAAAAATTTTAAATAAAAACAGAAATATAAATACTTTATCAATAACATACAAGGTTTCAAATGTTATATAGTAATACTTCGTAATCAATCATATACTTTCAAAAGAATTATTTTTATGTTAGGGATAAAAAGAACAGAAAAAAATTATTATAAGAATTGCAATAATTTCTTGATAACAAAACCATATACGTGTTATTAGCATAAAATTCTTAATTAGGAAGAAAATATGCACTCATAAATAATTAACCTTCAATTAGCTTTAATCAGATCAACCAATAGAATAAAAATTTCGTTTTCAAAAGATTAGGAAAACTGACAAATGAATATAAACTTTAAATTCAATTATGTTGTTTTCCTGTAACACACAATATATACTACGAATAATAATAATAATCTTATACACACACACAATAACAGAGCATGATTATTTAGAATAAACAACACTTATCTGTTAACAGGTTTTCTGGATGAAAATATTCATTCGCAGGGTGCGAATCCTCTTATTGTCGGGATGACAAACACTTCCACCCCTAAGGAAAGCGAGAGAGAGAGCCGGGGTCGGGCCGACGTTTGGGCGCCAATTGTAACTGCCGCTTACGTCATTACTTGGGGTAACCAAAAGTAATTAATAGAATCTCGGGGTAAATTAATATATTAAATGACATAAGATAGCACAGTTACAAAGAACAGACACTTAGACAATTACGAGACAAACATTTAGAGAAAATAAGTGAAAATAAGTAAAGTTTACACAGTCCAGGATTGGACATCGAAATGGGGAACGCACGCTTGTCCAGATCCAAACTCTCTCTGACGGTACTACAGTATTTCGTACAGTCACACTTCCGGTCCAAGCCCATATTGTAATGGCGGTACCTACATTTCGGTCTTGGAACTATACCGTGCGTTATAGCACTGTTTTTGTATCTGTAATTGCGTTTCATGTTTTTTTATTATTATTTCATTAAATAGCCTGCTGGTAAAATTTCTACAAAAACTAGTATACAGTTTTTGTTTGTACTCTGCTATGATACAGTACGATTTAATTTGACTAAGCTGAAGTATGCTCCAATGAGTGAGATATTTATGTGCAATTAATCAAAATACCTTTATCTCCTTGAAATGAATTTCAATATAGAAAATATATTACTTGTTCTAGAGAATCAAAAATTCATAATTTTGAACTTTATTAGAAAGTGATACATTTAAGCTGAGAGTTCTTAGAAACTATTTCTCAGTGAAAAATAAAAATATATCATTTGAGGGAGGAGGAATTAAATATTGAAATAGTTTTTCAAATGTATGTGTGTGTGTGTGTGTGTGTGTGTCCTTTTAACTTTTTATAAAGTACGAGTAATTAAAAGACAAAAACACATAAGAGCCTATACCACAAAAATAAAAAGATAAAAGGAAACAGAATCAGTATTTTATCTTTATTTAACAGCGTATTTATTGTCTAGAAAAAGAGTGCTTTCACCCTTTACTTGATTTTTAACTACAAGTCAATTCTTATCATTCAAGTAGTTCTATTATAACACAGGTAGATGGTTTATTATAGAATACATTTTTATTTTTTGAAAGGAAGTGTGAAATATGAATATATATATATATATATATATATAATCGTTTGTAGGATTTGCAGTCCAGGAATCCCGGTGTTTTATCCAATCCTGAAATCCCGGGAATAAAATTACTAATCCCGGGATTTAATTTTTGGCTAAATTATATTTTAAAAAAAATTTCTTATAAAAATTTTCTAAGAATTTAATTTTTGGAAAATTTATGTTTTGTTTATGAAATATGTACGTAGAATTTTTTGGGTGCAATTATAAGTGCTATAGGTAAAAAAATATATGCAGCTCTCATTTCTCATAGGGGAGAACGTCGCACAGATCTAAGTGGCTCACTGCAATACTTACACAATAATATAAGCAACATTTCAAGAATGGATTTTGTCACAGTTCCTTCTTTAATTAAATGCCGTTAATTAATAACGGACCTGCTTGAAAGACTTGAGACACTTCAAATCCCATTGCATTACTAACAGCTCCTGCAACTGGGGATCAATTTATATACAAAAACCATTAAGTGTAGCAGAAGAACTAAATAAAGTTATCAAAGAGGTATATGCACCACTGCAGTCTATTAGATTTGAGACACTGTCATCAAAAATTCAAAAACAGATGCCCCATTTTTGAAAATGGAGAGAGACGTGGTGACTACCTGAAAAGAACATACTCCTATTTAATGACGATAACACCTACTAGTAAAGAATCCGAACATGCATTTTCTTCGGCAGGACAATTGGTAACAAAAATAAGAAGCCGTTTTAAGAGAGAAAGGCTGGACAAGCTGTGTTTTTTAAAGGCTTATTTACAGGAAACACAAGAAATGAAGAATTTTTTTAAAATTTATTATGTACTATTTTTGTTTGTTATGATGAATTAATTTTTTCCCCTTGTTTCAATAAAATTAATATTAAACAAGTCTTGAATTATATTTTCAGTTTTACTATGCAATTTCAATTATGCTGACATGTAAGTATTTTTAATAAATATTCCTACTCCCAGGACCAATCCCGGGATTTGGATAGTGAAATCCCGAAATCCTGGGATTGAAAGTATGACACGGGATTGCAATTCCTAATCGTTGGTGAATGGTTGGTTTTCTTTATTGAGTATTATTTTGATTAGGAGGTGATTGATTTTAAAGTTGTTGAATGGATGAGACATCATTTGTTATTTGTGTACTCCACTTTTATTTCACATTTAGACACTTAAGTTTAAAAACGACAAACACAACACAAAAAGCAAAAGATGGTTAACACAAATTTGCAGTCACATAGGAGTTACAATAAGCAGCGTGGAGAATGGAGTATTTATACAGAGCGGCAACCAGAAGTTCAAAAACTCACACAACTTCCGAAGATGCCTCTTCTGATTGGTCCAGATAATCGGATGATGACGTCTTATGTAATTCCTATATTAAATACGCTGAGATTTTAATTTCTAAGAGATAAAGTTACGATTACATCCCGTTAGGCGTGTATTCTAACAGTTATTTATTTACACAGATGTCCTTGAGGGTCATTACCATTGCAATCTAAAAACTTAAGAGATAAAATTAATGGGAATACACACACACACACACATATATATATATACAGGTACAGGACAAAATAACAGGAACACCCATGAAAAATGAGTCGTCCTTCGACCGTCCAATAAAAGGCCGCCACGTGTAGCAACAGTGTGCCACCTAGTGGCGACGAAAGGGAAGGTACCAGTCAAGCATTTGATAGTGTGCGAGTTTCATGAGAAAATTTTGTTCTTAGCAAAGCGTGATAATGTCCGACCTCTCCGACGGGAAAAGTGGAATGATAATTGGAGTTTGCCTCACTGGAGCGTCCATGTCCAGAACAGCCAACCTTATAGATGTTTCAAGGACCACTGTGCCAAGGGTTATAACAGCCTAAACAAACCTGGATAAGGTGTCATCTGTGAAGCACAACAGTGGGTGAATGTTGAAGTTGAAGGACCAAGACGGACGGGTGCTGAAGAGGATAGTCGCCCGAAAACACTAAATTACACTGCCGCAGATAACGTCGGAGATGAATACCTACCTTCAGAAACTCGTATCCATGAAAATTATTCAACGGGAGCTGCATGCTGAGAACATTTTTGGCAGAGTAGCTCTTCCAAACCTATTAGTTTCGGCCCGGAATGCTATGAAGAGCCGAAATCCCTTAAACTGGACACAACTGAAAAAACCAATTCATATGTAAACTAATTCATATTTTTAAACTAATATCACAGCTAAAAAGAGTATTTTTCTCAAGAGGATTAGTAGAAGCCTGAATAGAACCCGTTACAACTGCTTTCTGTAAGAGAACCATGATTTATTTTAATGTGAGAGGTACTATTTAAAGTTAAGTAAGCTAGAACGAAGCTGGCGATAGTTGTCAAGCTGATTCTAAGGAGTTGGAGATATATAGTTGAAGCTACCGGGATTTAAGAAAAAGGAGAATCGACGGGTCAATTTAGGATGTTAGTTTTGCTGAAGATCTCATTGTCACGATAAGCATTGAATTTATTATTATAGATATTTAAATTAGTAATTATTCTGACGGCTTCCGTAGCTTAAGTCGAATTTAGATAGTGATTTGATCGTTCTAATAAAAGTGTTTATAGTTTAAAATGGATCTTCCTTTTTGATGCATTCTCACACTTCCGCGGGCGAGACAATTTGTTCTTCAGGAAAATATTGGATCAGATAAATTGTCCCCACGCTCGTACCTATTTTGTTCATTAATAAATAGAAACCACGAAGGAAAATGTGATTTCTTGAATATACATTCTGTTATCTAAAAATTAATAGAGATCTCGTCTGAAGAAGAAGAAAAAGTCGCGCGTTCACACGCACGATAATAGACTATTAGTCCAGTCATATAGGTCAAAAATAAGGGTCAACTTCAGAAAGAGAAATAATAAGCTGAAAACTCGTATAGACCTTTAGTTTGCACTCTAAAAGTTGTCTCAAAAGTCTCATAAAATCTCGTGTCCGCGTCTTAAGATATTCAAGGTCAAAGGTCAAAAAATTGTCCCCCCCCCACCAATATCTCGTTTCCTATGGCTTTAATTCTATTTGTATTTATATATATTGTAGAGAATAAAATTTTCTATAACTTTTTTGTTTGAAACATTTTTTTATACATCAAACCATTTTTGTGGTAGAGGGCGTTGAATGCGCAGCGCTTAGCCATCTACAGCATAATGCAAGGTCAGCCTTTAGTCACATTATATAATACGCCATAAAAAGTCTATAAACCTTAGAAATATGTATAGTTATAAACAACTGTCATTTTTTGTTAATTATTATATTACATTTAGTAATATTTTTCATTGTGATCAAATATATATTTCTTTTATAACACTTACCTGTTCATGTAGTTCAAAAATTGCTGACAGATATACTTAAAGTATTTTTTAATTACATTCTATTATTATATATACTAATTACATTTAAAGTAGAGAAAAAATTAAGAAAGTAAGTTTTAATAATATTTTTATTTAGAGAGAGAGATATATCGTTTTATACAATTATTGCAATTGAAATTCGGATGTAAGGTGTCTTTAAAAAAATTTAATAATAAAAGACGAACATGTGAATGTTAATTTTTTCTTCCTCTTCTTCTTTATTGTCTTCCGGTCGCTCGAAAATTTCCAATTCATTCTCATTATTTTCGTCATCAAGGATATTTGTCTCCAAATCTTGAAAGATTTCGGGATCAAAAGTACAATCTTCACCGAGATCGCTCTCATATCGTGAAGTAAGCTTGCCCATCATTTTGTCCAATACTTGCTGCTCTCAAAGTTTTTAAACCGCGCTCTACATTAACAGGATCATCTTATGAAAGTGATTCATTACATATAAAACAAAAATCAGCCATAACTCTCAAAAATTTTCGTCCATCGTTGCCAAATTACAATTTAAAACTAACGAATAAACGTGGTTAGTAGAAACTAGTTTGTTGAAAAGGGAATCGGTCTCTACTATGCAGCTAAACATCTGTCCTTCAACTAGCTACAAATAGAACGTTCGTATACTAGGGGTCCGCAGGTCCAGGTATAATCTGTACAGAAAGAAACAAATTTGGAAGATTTAAATTTTAAAGAAAATGTACTTCATTTTTTTCGACTTAAAATGTAATTAGTATATATTAAAATATAGTTAAAGTAAGTATATCCTTTCAGTTAACTATTTTTTAATTACTCGAACAGAGGAGGTTATTAAAAAATATACTTGATTAAGAAAAATATTACTATGAATGTAATGTAATAATTAATAAACAAATGCCAGTTGTTTATAACTATATATATTTTTAAGGTTTATAAACTTTATACGACGTATTCTATAATGTGACAACAGTTGACCTTGCATTATGCGGTAGATCGCTAAGCGCTGCGCGTTCAACGCCCTCTATCTCAAAAATGGTTTGATGTAGTGTTTCTCAAACTGTAGGGCGCACCCCCCTAGGGGGGGGGGCGTGAGCATATTGAAAGGTCGAACACAGATAATTATTTAAAAAAATTATTAATTCACTGAAAGTAAACAAGTAAAATACATTCTGACATAATAAAAAATAAAATACACATTTACACTGATATAATACACTTATAAATATATCAGTACTGCGCAATGTATTTTATAATTAATTTAACAATTCTAAGTTAAGAACAAGTTAAATAATTACCCGTGATCCCACATAGGTATGCTATATATGAAATTAAAAACAAAAATTAACACTTATTTTGATAATTTGTACGGTTTATGCCGATTAAAAATTACGCGATTTGCTCCCCAATCTTACCATTTTACACGTAGGCTAGCGTATATGGTGTATCGGGGTGGATAGAAAAGGGATAAATTAATAAATGTCCTCTGAAATAAGTAAATCCTTCCGTACACACACACACTGTCAAGGTCATTTTATTGCATTCCAGAGCCTTCGGAGTAATTTTATGGATAGCACTGCGTTGAAAAGTTTGTACTTCAGAAAGATGTATATATACATCCAGGACAATTAAAACACTTACTGAGTGAGACGTTTATATACGCCGGTGGCACTTGAAGCGTACTGTAAGTTTAGCTTCAAAGTATAGTACTATTGAATTCAATAAATGATGAAAATTATGATTGAACATTCAGTCGCAAAGATTGAAAGTTTGAGCAGCAATGGTTTGATGTATAAAAAATATTTTAAACAAAAGTTATAGAAAATTTTATTCTTTACAATATTTTTTTTAAAAAATGTAAAGAGAATTAAGTCATAGGAAACGAGATATTTGCAAAAAAAAACCCGATTTTTTTTTTTACCTTTGACCTTGAATATCTTAAGACGTGGACACGAGATTTTATGAGACTTTTGAGGCAACTTTTAAGTGCCAAAATAAAGCTCTATACGAGTTTTTAGCTTATTAACTCTCATTTGAAAGTGAAAACCCTAATATATGACTGGAGAGAATGAAGGGAAAACGTGTGAAGAAGATATAATTTTGATTCATAGTCGCTGACTGAAGTTGATAAACTAAGTTTGAATTAGATTTAAATTTAGTACAATGGTCGTAACTTGTATCTCTTAATTATACTTAGTATATTCTCAAATACGGGCTTAATTTTGATATTTTTTTTCAAATTGATAGCTGTCGATACATTTGTTAAACAAAAGAAAGATTAAGTTCTTAGTTTTATTCCTTGTGAGCCTCTCGCGTGAGAACTTCGGGTACTTTTCTTAGAGAACTATCGAACAGAAGAAATTGAAATTTCTTCTACTCTATTATTAACTCTATTATTCCGGTTTTAATGTGCTTTTTCAACTGATTTTAATTCTTTGTTCACAGACTGAAAAAGAAGATGTTATTTTACTTAAAATAAATTCATGAAATTAAAAAAAAAAAGATTTTTGATACTAAAAATGGAAGTGGCTCAGTTTAATAAAGGTAGCTAAAATTTATAGAAATGTATATATTACACTGCTATACTTGAATCAGATGATTTCCTCAAAAACGCATTTAAAAATTTACTTTTATGAGGAAAAAATATTCTTTAAATTATAATTCCATTAAAAAACGATAATGAAAAAATACTTCAAAGTCCTTAAATTGTTGAAAAGTTTTAAGTTTAGTTTTCAGCTTATTTTCCCTAATACGGTCAGAAAAATTGGGTGAGATGAAAAGGAGTTCATCAAATTATTAATGAATTTGTAATATTTTTGACAAATATCGCGTTTTTATTTAGAATTTAATATTTATATTAGTAGTTATGTTTTCGTAAAACTAAACTATTTTTGTTAATATTTTTTGAAATAAAAAAAGAAGAGAGAGAGAAAATGTATTCTTTTTAACATCAGCCAATTTTTTTATCGTTAAAATTACATAGAATAAAGTTATATAAAAACGTAGAAACTATATTTTTATGGTTTAATCCAATTTTTGAATATTACCAAAAATTTGAGGTTCATTATTTGTAAACAGAATATCAATGAATGGATTACAATTCTTCATTTTAACAAATTTTAATTCATTCTTTCATTTCATTTTTATAAACAACACATTTTCAGAGTCGTGTTTAATAGATAATATCTTTTTTGTGACTTTTTTGAACTATTTTTGGGTTGTAAAAATTAAAATTCCTTATAGTTGGCACTGTTATTTTTCATAGACCTAAAAATATAATTTTTGCCCTTCTATTCCGACCATAAAATAATAATGGTTGTGTTACTAAACACTTCTAAAAAATTGTTCATATGTGTGGCAAGCGCATTCCTAAATTCACTCAATTCTATATCCGCTCTTGAAACATACAAGCAATTTCTCTTTAGACGTAATTCATCACTGGATACTGTCAAGGTCAGATTTATAAAATATCAATATACAACCCACTATTAGGGTTTTTACGCCACATTTCCGTATGTCAGGCAAAAATACTGTCCCAACCCCCAAAGGGGGCTAAACATTCTTAATTTATTTAATGAAAGTTGTTTATTCATGAAACTAATTGCAGAGTATTAATTCATGCGGATAACTATTTTCAGAAGAATTCTCTTTCAGTATTTAGACTGAAATAAATGCATGTGTAAGAAAGAACATTTATCATTGTCTAATATAATACTGATTTTACTTATTAAAAAAGCTAAGAAAATTAAAAATTTTATTTTTTCGAAAAAAATATCTAAAAAACTTACCTCACGCTTATATCATAAATGTTATTAGAATTCGAAATAAATTTTAGTGACTACAATAGAATTATCTGTATTTCCTGGATAATACATGGTTTTTAAATTATTCTCGTAGTATACAATTAGACTAATTGCTGAAAGAAACTGTGAATTATTCTAGAAGACGACGTATACAAAATACTCACCAACGAAAATGATACAGATGTATCAACACAAACTTGAGATCATGTAATCCCTTTCATGAGTGATTGATATTAAATGTTTCAAATATGGTAACTTCAATCACATGTAGTTAACCATAATCCAATAACCCTTCTTAAGGCATTTAGTCTCCTTAAACTATGTGTGTGTCTTTTTTTTCCTTTTGTAATTTATTATTTTTTCCCTAGAAATTTGTTCTGACCAACTCTTTTCTCTCTCTCTCTCTCTCTCTCTCTATATATATATATATATATATAATTTTCGTTGAGGATGTGATAAATTTATTTATCTCACACACGAGAACAATAATAAAAAGGCAGTGAGTCCTATTCAATATTATGGTTACAAATTTACAATTTTACATTTTGAGCAATGAGAATAAAGAGTTGTATTATTTGTACAATGGGGATTGGTTCGCGTTAGGCAGACAGACTTCCACTTAATTTGTAGTAAATTAAAAGTTTGGAGGTGAAATACTTTAAGTTTTTTCCTAGTTTTTTAAGAAAAGGATATTTTTCAAAAATGCACAGACGATGACGATAAATGGCTACTAATTGATTTATAGATGATATATCACACAATAGTTCCTCACAAATCTATCAAGAAATTTGATTTTTCTATAAGTTCAGTAAAGTGCAAAGATGAATGTCTTTCGCTGAAAATTATAAGAATGGTGCATTCAAAAGAGAGAGAGAGAAAAATACGTATTCAAAATTAAAGAGAAAATAGTCTCTTACTGGACTTTCCACACCTATCGTAAAATCAAATGTTACTGGCTAAAAACTCTAGACAACTAACTGCATATAGAAATAAATATATCGCTACCGGCATTAAAGTTAATTCTTGTCACATCAAGATAAAATAGCTTTAATCTTGTTTTAAGTATGTAGAGGGGGAGGGTGTAAATACATTCGAAGCCGTTCGACCTTCACAGTGTTAGGTTGTGTAGTATCATTTGTTTAGAGCCAAGGTCAACAACGAGGCACGTACTCTATCCAAAATGGAAAAATTAACATTGTTTCTTGCCTGGTGCGAGCAATCCGAAATAATTATAATTATTTTCATTAGATTAGAGCGGCTTGGCAAGCCGTTGGGTAAGTCCATGATTCCATATAATCCAGGTATTCCTAACGAAGATTAGGTAGACTTCTTGTTGGGGGTCTTTGGAAGTTTAGAAAGGATCTGTAGTATTCCAGGGGTTTGTTGGGGGTTGATACATTTTTTCTATATTAAAACATTGCTTAATTATTTTATTAGATAATAATATCTATTTTAAGATTCATACATATAGTATGCAATTTTCATACGGAGGTGTGTGATTCACGCTTCTAAAGTGAACTGTCATTTCCGCGTGCAATTATTAGAATGATTTTTATATAGTGTGTTAAGTATATTATAGAAAAAAATGTAAGGGGAACTATGAAAAAAAATTCTTTTAAAAGGGGTTGGTGTTGGAAAAAGGTGGCGAACTGCTGATTTAACTCATCGAAATTATTGTATGTATAATCACAATTCTAAAATTACACACAAATGTTAAGCATTTAATAATTAACTCTCAGTAATGGGAAAGAATTTAAAAACTGAATTGCATTAAAACTAAAATTGCACAAAAGATAAGGAGAAAGAGAGAAAAATATTTTTTACACTTTATTTTTAAAATAATTTTTTAAAATTATTATTTATATTTTTTATATTACATTTTAAGGAAGTTGATACAAAAATAAGCATTTTTCTACAAATTTTCTGAGAAATTGCGTCAAAAAATAAAAATTACTTCTGTAAACTAAAAATCATTTTAACTTTCGTATTACTTTTGGTATTGTTTTGTTTTTGCCTTCAAAAACATACTGAGTTTGAATTAAATTGTGACGGGATTTTTCCGAAGTACACACTACCACGAACGGTTTATGTGATGGATATCACGATGAAAATCAGATGATTTTAATCGAAATACTAAAGTTTTCGTTGAAATATAATTATATATAACTCTCATAATAGTGATCCATTTAAAATTCCTTAGAAAAAAGTCTCATATTACTAATCCTTGATTATTAGTTTGAAGATATATAGTCAAGTAACGAACATATTTATGCCCTTTAAATATGACAATAATCTGTCTCATGATACTTCCATCCAACAGGAATGAGGCTTCAGGAACAAGCCGCAATTTCACAAAATTCTTAACTATTATTATGTCAGATCGACATTATGTAAAGGAAAATAGTGTGATTTCATTAAAATACAGACATTAACATAAAATTTAATTGTATTATTTTCAGCGAAATATGTACACGCATACACATACATTTTTTTAAAAAAATGTGTTTAATTCAAACTATTATCTTACTTTTTGATATTTCATTGAATTACTTGTGATATGCACTGGCGTAGCTAGTTCTGAGTGGACCTTGTCTCTAAATTCCTTGGGAACGAACATAAACTTGTATTCATTTTAAATTTAACTTTAAAACTGTCTTTTTTATTCAGATTTGAAAAATATTAAAATTTGGGATATTTTTTACATGAGAAAAATTACCCTTTCTCCGGACACAACTTTTTAATTATTAGACTCACGAACATAAACTTTACAGATTCTGATAGAACTCGTCGAGGCGAGAGAAAAAATACAGATTAAGTTTTTTTGTATCTTTAGAACCTTTTGTTTTATTCAGATTTGAAAAAATTTAAAATTTGGGATATTACATGAGAAAAATGACCCTTTCTCCGGACACAACTCTTTTGGAAAATACATAAAAATAATCGCATTAAGAAAACTTATTTGAAAGTGTCAAAATGTTATACCTGTTCAGGCCCCATAGCTTGGGTGCCCGTATCATTGATACGGCGGTAGCTACGCCCCTGGTGATGTGGAATGTCCATTTCTTTGGCAAGGAAAATTAACTTTCTTAAGTTTTTCTCAGCTGCCAATCTATACTATCAGCAGAGAGTTTCTATATTAGGCTTCCTTATTATTCTTTAAATGTAATAATGTAACTTGAATTACTTGTGATATGCACTGGCGTAGCTATTTCTGAGTGGGCCTTGTATCTAAATTCCTTGGGAGCCCTCTTTTGGAAAATACATAAAAATAATCGCATTAAGAAAACTTATTTGAAAGTGTCAAAATGTTATACCTGTTGAGGCCCCATAGCTTGGGTGCCCGTATCATTGATACGGCGGTAGCTATGCCCCTGGTGATGTGGAATGTCCATTTCTTTGGCAAGGAAAATTAACTTTCTTAAGTTTTTCTCAGTTACCAATCTATACTATCAGCAGAGAGTTTCTATATTAGGCTTCCTTATTATTCTTTAAATGTAATAATGTAACTTAACTAATGAGATAAATATACGGTCTGATTGCAAAAAAAATTCTGGGGTATATATAGTTTGTTTCCCTCATTATTTAGTTAGTTCTTGATGTCGACAATTATTAGTTTTTAATCGAACCACATTTTTTCTCAATGACTTTAATTGTACTTCATTGTTAATATTTTTTCCTTCTTATTTGAAATAAATATCATTAGAATGACTACAAGCTATCACATACAACTGAGAATAAATAGTCTTTATATATTTAATTTTTATTTTAAAGATCCAAGGCTGCAAAAGAATTCGTAAAATGAATGTATCTACTAAATGCGTTAAAATTGTTGGTCAAACAATGGATTTTTTTATTTAGTAGAAAATATTTAAAGAAAAAAAGCTCTTTTTTTAAAAAAAGGAACTCTCAAATTTGAATTTCTAGAGAAAATCGATGTTAAATGCTTATTGTGTAGGTTGAAAATTTGTGGTCAGCATATAGGGTGACGATGACAATACTTTTAGATATCTATAAGCGTTTCATCTAAATCATTTTGTTCTCTCTATTCTTTTCATTTCGTCTAATTCATAAAAATTTATCCTTGATGTTAGAAATTCAAAGAATGATAAACCGAAACTTTCAAAGTTGTTAGAAATTTTATAAGGTCATTCTTTCAACCATTATAGCATATGAATGCAAAGCTTCCAAGGGAGTGTTCCACATAGTTTGATTTGATTTTTTTGCACTTTGAGCAGCATGGAGATTATTGATGATGGATCTCGTCATTTGGAGCCTCGCTACCAGGTGACAGCTGAGCTGGAATCCCACTCTCCAAACTTTCACACCAACGAAAGGACTTGTAGTCCAGATGGATCCGGGATAAAAGAATTTACGAGATGCTAAAACTGAGAGATTTATAATTTTGTTACAAAAATAACAATATATTATAACTTTAAATGATGCAGAAGTTTCATAATTATTTTTAAGATCAAAAGATTTAAAAAAATTACTTTACTGAAAGGAAGCAAAACAAAGTACAGTTTGACATAATAAAAATAAAATACACGTTGCATATTTGTTTCAATCTGTCCCAATTTAAAAATTAGAGGAAGAAAAGTAACATCCAAATTTACTTAAAATATCTATTACTTTAAAGTAACATTTACAAAATTTAATTCTCATCTTGATCATTTGCAAGATTCGTAATTATTGTAGCTTTAGAGCGTCAAAGCACATTATTATTGCATTCAATACATTGTTATTGAGATGAAAATTATGTTTGAAATTTGGTCCTTAAATATTGAAAGTTTGAGAAGCACTGCGGTAATGTATTCGCTTTTATAAAAAAAAAAAGGAGGGGGGGGGGTTAAGAGAGAATTTGAAAATCCATGAATTTCATGCTAAATACAGACTTACAATTTAAAAAGTACTCATTTCGTGCATTACATTAATTTGGATCGGAAAAAAATTCTACTGTAAAATCCAGAAATTCCTTAAAATTTGCCCATCGCTTACTTGACAAATATGTTTTAAAACTTAGTTTTTTATTTATTTTTTCTTCCCACGAAAAAGAAGTCAAGATTTTTTCAGCCACTTTTAACCTTTAGTTATTAAAATGCAATTTTTATCACATGAAAGTAATTTATATATCATTTTAAACTACAATAACTCTATTTTTAAAAAGTATTTATTAATTTTTTTAAAGGGGCAATTTAAAAGCATTTCTAAAGTCATCAGAATGTCATGAAAGAAGATATAGATTCGAAAGACTAAGTGCTCCTACCCAATTAAATTCCAAAATTTAGTTTTTCTCCGAATCAACATTCTTGAAAATTCATTATTTTTCTCTTATCTGTCTTGTATTCTATTTTTTTATGTAATGTAAATTGTATAAAAATGTTTTAAGAACATAGTATTTTTAACTCTATACTGTGTGTATAACTTAAATCTCATATTAAACAAGAATTTTTGGGAATTTAATCTCCGTATTATACGAAGCTAGTCTGAATTTATACACATATTAGTACTTTACGTTAAACAAATGTATTTTCTTCTGAAGGAAGATAATACTGTAATTATAAAAAATGCACCTTTCTTAAGTTTTAATTCATTGTTCTTGTTAAAAATTTGATAGTTATAACATTTCTTTTCTTTCACAATATTTTCGTCACAGACGGAAATATTTTTTTGTAAAATATTCAAAAAGGTACCATTCTATGAAATGTTTTAGTTAAATTAAATGTAATTTTTAATGAACCAGAGATTTAAATACACCCGATGAGTGTTTGATTACTATTGATAAGCTATTCTAAACGGAAATTAATTAAAAAACATTTGTTCTTGAATATATTTTGAGAGAGCATTTAATAGACTATAAATGATATCAGCAAAATTTTTTTTTATTATCACTTTTGATGTAAACGCTTTGGTAACATTGCGAAAACCAACATTTGAAAAGTTACGATTAAGAATTAAAACAATGCTATTTTGCAATCCAACATGAGAATTTATGCTGTTTGTTAGTTAGTCCATCATAACTATTTTTTAGTTTTTTTTTATGCATTTTCAGTTTTGGAAGAATTTATTTGTTTTCATACCGTATTTTTTCTGAAATTCTAAGCTAAGCAGCTGTAGCAAAGCTTAATATACAAAATGAGTAGACACTTTTCAGGTAGGATTAATCCAATTAGCGCCTTTTGAAGGAAAATAAAGATGTCAATGCAAATAAACTATATGAAGAATGCTGAACGTAAAAGATATCCAAATAAAGAAGGATTAAATAAATGAATAACAGAGATTTAAAAAATGAAACTTTTTTTTTCTCGCTGAAAGCAATTTAATAGTGTAATTTTTTGACAAAATTGAAGTAAAATATCTAATTTATTGTAAATGTTGATAGTGAAGGATTATTGTAGTTTATGATCGATTCCCAGAACACAAAATCAATGAAAGGTATTTCCTTTAAAACCTAAAATATCTCTTTTCGTGTGGTTATATTTAACCATCCCGTCGTGTTGATTTTTGCTTTAGAAATCATGTATTCACACACACACACACACAAATCTCCATACCAAATTTATATTTTAGTTTTTAAAAATGCAATATTTTTTTTACCGCGGCGACTACATAAATAGGAGAATTTATATTCTATTTGTTGGGGGCTCGAAAATGTCCTTGTTCCATTTGAACAGAATTTCTTTTCTCGAGCCTCCTTTATTAAAACTTTATCATGGCGACTTCTCTCGTCAAGGGTCTGCGGAGGCTCCTGTTGTTTACGAAACCAGGAGCGTGCGCCGCACAAGACTTTTATTCCTCATCTCCATCCGTGTTGCCCGGGCTTCTTGCTGCCCCTGCAGGGAGCTCAAGGGCGATGCAAGCCGCTAGAGGGCGCATCTATGGCCGTAAACAGCTGACTTGTTGCCATGCTGATGCAATTTGGCGACTTATCGCTTTTCCAGTGAAAAACGATGATAACGATTTTTCTGTTTTTAGAGAAACTATCCTTCGCGAATTAGCAAACTAATTTTAGATAAAGCGCTTTTAATGTGAAAAAAGATCAAATCATCTCTGCATAGTTAATTTGGGAGGGAGGGGGGGGGAGAGAAAGAAAAGAGCTCACTTCAAATGCGTTATATATAACTACTTACACATGTTAAGCATTCGTTACTGAAAATAAATATTAGCTTCTTTTACAATACAGGGAGGGGGTATAATTTCTGAAACATACACGCACATGTCGACAAAGGCGCTAAGGCGTAATCTCTATACTAAAAATGGGAAGGGTTGGAGCCCCCGAAACCCCCCCCCCCGAACTCTCTTTTAAAGTAACACTTTTTAGAAATTTTTCTGTATGAAAGCTTCATAAAAAGTTCACATCATAAATAGAAAATGGCAACTTTTCATGAAATATCTCCTCATAGGAACTGTATAAACTTCGAAACTTAAGCTCAGAGTGAAGTTAGAATCAACGCAACACGCTTTTAATTATTTTATAAAACTTTTGTTGGAGTCATACGTAAACACCGATAAATTAATTGTTCGGGAAATATGTCAATTTCCGAAAGTTTTTTTCTTTCTATTATTTCAAAGCAAAAGGGAGTCCGATTAATCAAGGCAAAATCTTGGTCAGTGGTTCTCAAACTTACTTTGCCCATTAGACTCTTTTTTTTTTTTTTTTTATACCAAAAACTTCACCATGTTTCCCACCCTCCTGAGTGAAATAACTCTATTCAATGCATAATAGAAAAATTATAAATTTAACTTTGATGTCTTGAATGGTAAATATTATCGCAAAAATAAAGTATAAATAAAACAGTATGATATCTGAAGAAGTATTGATTCCAATTATAACTTTTTTACATTAGAATATAGAAATACATTTTTTTCCTCAATGAGATGAGTGAACCAATTAGATAGTTATCTTCAGAACAATACAGAGAATAATACTGCTTTTTGTTCAAAACTGAGAAAAATTTATTGTATTCATTTCATATATTGGAATCATGCTCAAAATAAAACTAAACTTGTTGAGCAGATCCAAAGAGAGACAGTCTGAAATATCTGATTCAAATAATTTGTATATTTAAAGGTGAGTTCTTGCCCATTCGTATTTTATGTCTGTAATGATTAATTAATCATAAAAAAAAGTAGCACAGTTAAAGTTTATGAAAAATAAAATGCTATTGAATTTTTCTGCATCGTAAAAAGTCTCATGCGCACCACACGTTCCTTTTTTTTTTTTTTTTTGCTTTTTTGTTGATAATACCTCAACGTAATAAACTAAAAACAATGTACGCGTATTTTCTGAGCATATTTGATAACAGTCATATTTAATTCACGTCAAATTACATGTATGTATGACCCATGCATTCAATAATTTCAAAACAGTTGTTGCACCTATAGAAAACTTTTATGTTTGAATTTAGAAAAATGATATATTTTAAAATGTATTCTCTAAAAATACTCACGGGCTTTTTCATATATAAAAAAATGTATTTATATTTTATAATATCCCTATTGTGTATACAATGATTTTAAATGTGCGAAGTTAGTTCAACAAATTTTCTTTTTCTTCTTTTCTTTTTGTATGCTTTATTACCTAACATTCAAAACGAAATCTGTTTTTTCATTGTGAGATTCATACTTTAGTTGAACAATTTCATATGCACATAGTAAGAGTTTTTTTTTTTAAGTGTCTAAATAATGTTATTTCTTCAGTCATTTTTACCAATAAAAATTTTTTAAAACGAAACAAAATAATTAAGTACTTCAAAAAAGGAATTATCCATTTTCTATTATACGTTTAAAAAAGCATTTGATGTGCAATATTTTTCGCTATTTGGCGATATACTTGAACTTTATTTATTCCTTTTTTGGCGATATGTAGTACTTTTCCTTCAGAATTCTAATGCAACCCTTCAGTCAGGTGTCAAGCTGAAAGTAGAAATTACGTATCCTTTGTCTCTACATTCAGTGCGAGTGGTGAGATCGGTGTGTGTGGTTGTGTGTGTGTATGTGAAGCTTTTTGGATTTTCAAATTCGCGTTAAACAAACATAACAAAATCTAAAATTTTGATTGAATAATTCATCCGCAAATATGTAAGTACACTTATACTATATTTTCGGAAATATTTTTTTAAAAATGTTTATGAGCGAAAGTATATTTTAATCGTGCACTTGAGTTGTTTTGATTACCCCGAGTGTCCGCGCACGCTGCTCGTTGTGTTGTTATATGAAATGACTAATAATTCTTGGCACGTACATAATATTTATTTCTTAAATTATTTTACAAACTTTGTATAATTTATATAACAGGAAAATACAATTGTGCTGCCATGTTTTTGCTTTACTTTTGGATTATGTTTGCATTCTTAAAATCGATTATTTGCTCCCGTATTTTAAGATGAGATGCGTTTCTAAATGTGCGTTATATATATATACTTCTCGATTTTTTCCCAAAGGACTAAGAATCAGACATGTTCATATTTGCTAGTGAACTTATTAAAACTGTCATATGTATTTTTGTACTTATATATTATCATAAGATGTAAAATCTTATTCTTGGAACATTTCAGCATTACTATAAAATTCGAAATCATGTGTTCTAAAGAGTTTCCTATCACTTTTAAGGAGTTAATTAATAAATTTTGATTTTTTTTTCCACAAATGTTTTTGATTTTCAGACTGCATATAAAGCCACATGTATATTTAAGCATTTGAGATATATTTCTAAATGTAAGATATTTTTCTTTTTTTGATTTCAATTAATTTTATTAACATGTATCTTTGATCCCTATATAATCTTCCTTCTTGATGCAAGTTTTATAATTTTTATATGAAGCAACAAATATTGAAAGATAAAATACATGTCTTGTTTGAATTTATTGTATTTAATATATGGTGATTAAACTGGAGTTAATCAATTACTTGTTTATCCACGTTTGTTGATTAGTTTATGTAACATATTTCTGATAAAATTGTTTGAACTTTCTTTGTTAGGGGGGAAAAGTTGTGTAAAATTTTTTTAGTGAATATATCCAAGTAACTATACACTCTTCCTGAAATGTTATAATGTATTTTATCTTTCATTATATTTTAATTAAAAACCTAGAAAAATTCAAAAGTCATCTGTATGTGTTGAAGTATTAGAAGTTTTAGCAATTGTGTGTAGTTTTATTGTATAGAGATAAATATAAAATATTCTGTCATTCTATAGAATGGTTTTAGATTTTATTTTGTAGTCTTTGAATGTTTTTCAACCATATCTTAAAATGTATTTTAGTGTAAAATTATCTCTTTTTAAGATTTTCCATTCAAAGTGTATGTGCATTAGAATTTGCATTTTATATCATTACATTTCCTTTAGTTTCAATCATGGCATTTCTCAATATTGTACCTTCTACTCAGTTATTACTGTAAAATTATAAATAAAATTCAAGTCAGAGAGAGATTTCTTAATGCATTATGAAGTAATAGAAATGAGCATTATTTAATTATAATGGCATTCTGTTACTTGGAATAGTGTTCACTTTTGGATTTTCTACAATTCAGTTACAAAAGTTTTGAGTCTTGAAATATAAAATTTAAACTGTGTGAATTTTTAGTGTGGCTTCATTAGAAATTTAAATTGTCAGAGATTCTTGAAAAATTGCTAATATAATGAACATAAGTTATAAATTGCATTATTATTTAAACATACTTTTTAATTCTCTTGATTCCTTTTACTTATTTCAAAACTATATAAATTGTAGATATAATTTCTGTAGACTGTATTATTTTGTTGCATATTTATCGAATAGCAATATTGAAATTAAAATCATTATGAGCATGTGGGGGCTGCACTACTTGGTATGTGTAAGAATGTCATAATTTAAATTACTTTAAATTGCTGGCTGGATATATGTGTCATCTATAGGTGTTGATCTTTATCATTTCTTGAAATAAATATTTTGCATGTCTTTAGAAATTTATTTGGTCAGATTCAAAAGATAAAAGAAATATTTAGCCTTAAATTAAGAATTAGCCCAAAGTTTGTGATAGCATTAAAATAAAGAACTGTTTATTTATTTCTGAAACTAATTCTTTAAAATTAATCATCAAGAATATTAAGACCAATAATAAGTGTTACGATTTTTGAATCATTAAAATGGGATGTAACCTTATGTAGATTTATCAACTTTAACAGTATTTTTAGCTGTATTATGGAAAATATACCTTTTATCCTTTTCTTTATCAATATAAGAAGGAAGAGAACTTTATTTCACAAATTTGTATGTTTACTAATCTATATGAATAAGAAATATAAGGAAATATATATTATATAAGTTCGATTTTTTTATAAACAATAAGGATATAAAATATGGCATATCGTGAGTTACTAATTATTGCTCTGTAATCATTGAAACATTGAGGTTAAAAACACTTTCATGTTTAGTTAATTATTTTTTTACAACTTTTTCTTAAAGGAGTACATAGTGTACTTCTGTGAATTACATGAAAAAAGATTGTGTGCTTTTTTATACAATTATACATCCATGCCATTTAAGTAATCATAAGTTTATGGGAGTGAAGTTATGTGTTCAAGCCCTGATTTCATTGAGGACACTTTGCATAATAGGCTGATGTACATAAAATCTGTTTGAGTTCAAAGTTGTTATATTAATATATGGAAGGTGGGAAAATAGGTTCTAATTCAGGTATTTTCCTTGTAGTTTAACTGTAGTTAAAAATGTAACTAGTTTAAAATTGCAAGGTTATCTCCTTCTGTTGCTTTTAAGTGCTACTTTGGTAAATAATCAATCACTGGTTTCATGCATATTAAATTATGCTTTTTTAACATTTAAGCACTCATTACTTTTGTACCATGTGTTAAACTATAAATTATGAAAATGTAATTTAAATATTATGAGTATTTGTGGATTTTGTACTATATTTCTTTAAAGATAAATCCAAATTTTAACATTTTATTTCTCAAACTTTTTACTGATGTTTTTTTGTTTGTTTCAGATTTTATCAATATGATTCTTTTGGTTTGCTCCTGTTTAAATATTAGAGTGCATGGACGAGGCAGCACTTTCAATTTAGTGGATCCAAAAACTCTAAATCTTCCTGAAAATGTATTGAGTGATTCATTCTTTGAGTCTCAAATTTATCCAGTTACCTTGGATTTGGCTGGTGTAACTTTGGTAAGCTATATTTCTGCCTTTGCCTCGTGTATGTTATGTTGATATTGGTTTGTTAGCTAGTAATGACTAAAAGCTAACAGACAAAACTGTGTACTTTAACAGCAACAAGGAAAAGGGGGTGACTCAATAAAACTATACTAAAACATTTAAGCGTGCGTTGTTGCCAGATGGCTAAAGTTCCTCTTTTAGACCATTCATTATTATTTTAGGTCTCGTTGCTCTTCTCTCTATCTCTCCTTTCGATGGTTCTCTGTCTTGACCAGGTCTCTCTCTCTAGTGATTGCTGCTTGCCTCCCTGCGAAGCGAGCTGAGTTACGTGTCAGGGCTCATACAGTGACACCCTCCTGGGCCCTTCACATGTATATGCTTTAGGCATATTTCATTATGAAATTGCAGATCAGAAGAATTATTAGTCACCTTTCATGCTATTTTTAACCATATAAGTTTAAAGTAATACATCAAAATTATGAGTCAAGTATGTGCACCAGTCATCAAAATTTAAGGATAATGACAGAAATAAAATGTAACTGATATTTAATGAAAAATTATTGATAGAAATTGGTACAAAAGCATTCACCAACATAAAATACAATGTTTGGGAGCTGATTATTTGCAAAATATTTAAATTAAAATCAAATTTGTGGAAATTGGAAGATAAGCTTATGTCATCTATTGTGGGAAAAATTTTTATGGTTACCTTGGACAAATATGCTTACCTCTCATCTTGATTTCATAGACTTTACCAAAGTTTTGATCAAATCTTGTGGGATTGTGTGACACTTTTCTAAGGGCCCTTTTCAGTTCCTCAAGGGTTCTGAAATGTATTTGGTGTATTGAAATTGGGCACATTAACACTAGAATGTCCATCGGTGTACTTGAACCTGTGTTTAGTTTGTTTTCGTTTCTGCATTTTTTCAGGATATTTGAAAATTCTTCATGGCTTTTAATCACTTTTTCATGGTGATTACACAGAAATTGTGGTTCTAAGTTAATTAGGAGAGATTTTACTGCTAAGTATACCTAGAATGTCCGCTGGTGTTGTCTCGATACCAAGGCAATTTATCATTATAAATAGCTGTTGTTCAGCAAAAGATGGTTCACTAAAATTAAATACCGTTAGTAAAACAAGCTTCTAGAAGTAATATCACACATTTTATTTGACCTTGAATGCAATATTTTTGGGTCCACAGCGGAAATGAATAAGCTATACTAAAATCACCATGTCTAAATCTTTCTTTACATAGCATTTGCTTTTTTGCTTATAAAAAAAAATTTCATTCGATTTTCAAGCCTTGTGCAGAGCAGACACCCTTAAACGATGACTCTTAGAAAAGGTCTAAGCCCTGATGAAATTGCTGATTTGTTGCTAGAGTTTTCTTAGAATGAATCAGATCGGGGTGGGCTGTCTTGTTCTAGTTTAGATTCTGATGAAGACACGAGATTGAGTGAAAGTAACTGCAAAGAATCTGAAGAAAGTGCAGATGAAATTGATAATATTCCAGTAAATCCTGATATATGTTACCAGGGGATAGCACAGAATGGATACCACATAATAATGTTCCTGGCAGATTTGCAACTCGCAATGTTTTGCAACCAAGCAGTGGTCCAACAAGCTTCGTGAAACATAATGCCAATGTCAGTTTTTTATGATGCAAAGGGTTATAATATATGATAGTTACATGAAATAATAAGTTTTAAAACTATACCCTACTGAACAGTAGTCCTGCAATTATAATTATTTTATATCATGGTGTTGAAATGACACCAGTGGACATTTAAGGGTAATTAAAATCCCAGATGTTCTAGTGTTAAGACTTTGGTCACCCAGCCCCATGGACCAGTACCGGTCCATAGATCAAATAGTACTAGGACGCACAAGGAACATTCAGTTATTTCTACTTTATTTAATGTGGTGTATTTCTTTCAAAGTTTGTGACTTTTTATGGAAATCACTTCATATTCCATATTAAATTACTATATTTATTTATTTTTTGTGTAACTGTATTTAATTCTGAAGGCATGTTTACATACCATTAAATTAAAATTATTAAATCAAAATATAACTTAAAATATAAACAACCAACATCCCCTTACATCCCTCAGCAAGTAGTGGTAAAATTAACAAACGCTGAAACTGCAATAAAAATGTTGGGGAGCACTGCCTTAAGGTGTCCCACACATACTCAACTAGATTCAAATCAGATGAGTAAGATAACCAGTTCATTTGTGTGATATCTTCTATTTGTGAGTATTCTGACATCACATATGCCTGGTGTGGCGGAGCATTACCATCCATTAACAAACTTAACATTAACTAGTAACTCTCAGAAGCCATATTCACTTTAAACAACACTGCAGACTGGATTTTCAACATGCGTTTTTGTGCACCATATTGTCAATCACCCAATTTGCATATTTCTGCCACTAATGTATAAGCAGAAGTTTAATTTTTTGTTCAGTTATACCTCATTAACATAAGTAGTTGCAACATTAGTTGCAGTATTAAATTAGTAAGCATATTTTTTCTCATTCTTTTATTTTGGTGACCATTGTATATACCTCACTTTTTTTTTTAGTATTATATATTTTGACACAAATTTCATGAAAATATTTTCTTAAAAACAAATATATACAGTCTGTGGATTTAAAGTTTTTAAAATGTATTATATTTCATCAAATTATGTATTTGTAATATAGTAATGTTAATTGTTTGTAGGGAAAATATGTATATTTAATAAGTGTAATACTTCAGTAGTAAAACAAGCTTCACTTTTCCAAACTTAACTGCTTCTTGAAATATCATTTCTATTAAACTCTTATTTATTCTTATATTTACAGTTAAACCTGTTTTTGTGCAGTAGATAGGAGCGCATTCAAAAACCTCACAAAAAGTTCGAAAATTTCATAAATTCTTGCATAGAACAAATTCATTGAAATACTACAGAATTTTTTTACGCGGTGGAAAGGGACTGCATAAAAAAAAGTCGCCCTTAGAAAATACGCCAATTATTTATGAAATTTATGAGAAAATACTTCCATAAAAAAACAAATAAATTACACATAGAAACATTTTAAAAATATTTAGTTTCTCCTTGTATACATGGAGAAATTTTTAAAATGCACATACATAACTCACTGCTACTCATCATAATCCAAAGCTCTCATCTTCCTGTGATGAATAAGTTCAAAATCGCTTTCATCACTTGAAGATACAATTTCAATTGATTTATTTTTTGACACCATAAAGTAAAAGAAATTTTTATGACAAAGGTTTATTGGTCAGTTGCTTGTAAATGTCACAATAGCCAGATATGCATGATCAAAGTTCTTCTTGAAATTTTATACTTTTTTCGCGATTGGTATCTATTTTGAAATGCTTTTCCAATTTGATGGAAAGCTGCATCCCTGCATATATTTTATCTGCTCTCAAAGAATCTGGTTCATCTTGTCCGACTTCATAATCTATCAAATTATTGATAATGTCACTGTCATTGAAAGTTTTGTCCTCAATCAAGCGTGGGCTGTTGGCGCGTTGAGAGAAAGCAACTAAACGTGCATTGTCGGTAGACTGTATATAACAAATGAATATAGTGTCTTGAAGTGTATATATGTACATTGCAGTGGTATAACTTATTTACCCAATTTATAAAATATTTACAAAGGGAAAGAGTCATAACATTACAATCATTCAAAATCCTAATGATGAAAGTTTAAAGCTTGAAAGAGCTAGGCACTCTGGTCATATCCCAATGACTATAAAATATTAATGGAAAAACCTGACTTTGTAGGAAGACCCTAACATTCTCCATTGCCACTGGTACATTCATAGAAAACATTTCAGTTGTGCCAAAGCTATTGAAATTCATATACTGCATAAAAAAAAGATCACACAGGAAAAATTGCACAATAATAAAATCACATGAAAATGGCCCACACAAAAACAGGTTCTACTGTATTTACTCATAAATAGCTATCATGAAAGCTTTTCTAATTTTCATCGTTTTTTTAAGAACATTGGTTGTTTTATTCTTTTGTTAATATTTGATCACATCTTCTAATCCTCTAACCTAGTTTATGAGTTTGAATATTCTATTAAATTATTTGTTAAAAAGATTACTTCTTTTACTAATTTTAATAAATTGAATGTCCAGTTTAATGTATTTGATTATGATTAAACAACTGCATTTTGAATCTTAAATATATAAAAATCAAAAGAAACAAATTTTAAGAATATGAGAAATTTTTTACTTAAAAAGAGTGGAGACATTAATATTCCATTCAAACTATCAGTTATTAAACCTCTTATGTCCACGAATTGTTGTTTAAAAATTTAAAGAACTTTCTCTTTATTAAATCAGAGATAAATTGATGATATAAATTAAGTGCTTATCTTACACAAAAAATTGTTTCAAAAAGTATTTATTTAAGAGTGTTAATTACAAAATATAAAGAAGAATGTTCAACGTAAAAAATCTTCTATCAGGAATAGGTAATTAACCCAATTTGGAATTATTCATGACTTTTAAAACTTATTTATTGTTTGTGTGAAATTTTATAAAAAAAAAGTTGTTTGGTTTTGAAATACCCATATTGTTGCAACTGGAATTTTAAAAAATTCCATAATTATTTATATAAATATGATCAAATAATTGCTGTCAAAGAGATAATTTACTAAAAACTAAAAAAACAACAATGAATGTGAACAAAAAAAAGATGTTCCTTGGATTAAAATTGACTAAATTAATATAAATTGTAATAAAATTGTATATGTTTCTAAAATTGCAAATGTTCATAAAATTGAATATTAAGCATATTTTTTAGCTGAAAAGAGAAACAGCAAAGCTATTTGATATAAATTCAAAAGGGAAAAATTTGAATCTTCTGAATACCAGCTTTGAGAGACCAATTAATATTTAATGCTTCATATGAAATACAAATAACTCCTACTGGTGTATTTCCAATGTTTCTTTTAAACCATATTTCAAAAAATAAAAACTGCTTTTCAAATGTTTAGGTAATGCAATTATTACTGCCTTGTAATTATAATAAATTTTGTTGCTAGCTTAGTTGTGGTTTAAGTCCTAATTTTCAAGACTTCTGCACACAATGAAAACTATTACAAATAAAAGAATAACAGATGCAAAAAGAGAGCTGTAAGCTTACTTTTATTGCATGTTAACAAAAATTAATCTTAAATTTTTTCAGCAAAGGCTAATTAAATTTTACAAAAAGATTTCCATGTGCAAAAACATAAATTTCAATAAAATATGAAAATTAAAAATTATAAATGTAGATCTAAGCAAATAAATTATAAACATGTCATAATAATATTTAGTTTTGGTTTTAAACAAAATTAATATTTTATAAATACCCTTAGCCTTCAGGATTTCAACAGTTCTCTTCATTAGTCTCTTATATACAAATTTTGATCAAAATTTTGTGGTGCATTTTCACAATAATGAATGATGGTATTTTAAAATTCATTCATATTTAAGTATTGTTGACTATGTTCACATAAGTTTAGCTCTCACTCATCTGAAAGAATTTGTTATATTTAGGTCAGATGGTAGTGATGATCATTTGAGAGAGTTTTTGTTATTTGCTAACAGACCAGCTATTCTCATCTTGTAGAGGTGTAAAGTTAACTTTGCTATCCATTAATTGAATTGTTCTGTCAAGGCTGGTACATAAAATTTAAGTAGAAACAATGAATAAAATTCTAACCTTATTTTATTAAATTCAACTAAAATCTTATTCTTTTGTCTCACTCACAAGTTCAGTTATGTAAAGCCAACTGTGTATCTAATAACTTAAATTAATATTTACTTAAAAATAGGATCTTATTTGTTTTTAATATCTTAATTCATATATAAATCCAAATACCCTCTGCCGAAACATGTCATCTTTTTTGGAAGGATTAAAGTATTGTTTTGACAGATTTATTTGCAATTCCTTATTAAAAAGATTAGACCTTAATTTGTTGATAGATTTATTGGTGATTCCTAGTAAAAGAGAGAATATCATAATAGCTTTCATGGGCCTGACTAAGCAGTTTAAACCTTTCCCTATACACTGATGCAATTTCTAAAAAAAAAACTTATTTCCCTTCACTTTAATGCATGATATATTTTATATTGCATTTTCCCCAGTTCTTCCTTGTACACTGAATTTAGAAAATGGATAATTCCCTCTCTTGTAATTTTGCTCTTCAGCAAAGCGCATGCTCCAAATTACTCTGATGTTAAAATTAAATAAACGATGATGTGAACAATATCGGGAAGCTTTATTTTTGTCATGACTACACATCATAAGAAATATCTCATTGATATTATATATATCAAAATAAAGTGAGTATCAAACTACAAATATGAGTAGACAATAAATGAAAAAAACTAAATTGCTAGGCTTGGTCAATAGTGCTGTATTGGCGTTCACCATAGAGTTCCCTCTCCCATGAGTGAGCTTATCTGTTGTTAACCATATTTTAAATAGGATACAACACATTCTGATTACATTCAAGCTTATTTGTGGGGAAGAAAAGTAATTGCTCCGTTTGACTGGATGGCTGGCATAGATTTTGACTTGAGGATGTTTCTAGGATTTAACATTTGATCTTTCATATCAGATGGAAGATTTTCTAATGGAGTACCTGTTCCTTGAAATCGTTTGTGTAAAGTGGTTCTATCCTATCTTTTGAAATGTTAGTTGCTTTATTGTTAATTTTAAGTGTAAAAACTTTATCACCACATTTAATTACTTCATATGAATCACATGGTATGACGGTTGAAGACTTTGTGAAATGCTATCAATGTGTAGGAAGACCAGTGGTGTACACAGACTACTTTCATGGGAGGGATTACATTAAAATAAACACAAGCAAAAGCATGGGGATATAATCTAAAAATTGAAAATCTGTTGGCCTATGGAAGAGATTTGAACCCTCAAACCCCACCCTTATGTCTGCCCAGTGGCGTAACGTACACCCCCGCATCGCGGGAAAGGGGGGGGCAGGATTCTAGGGGGCCCAAAGCCCATGGGCTATGTTATGGTTTTGCAATCCTTTGTAAGATTTGGCTTGGGCCCCAAAGCCTGACTTTGCAAGGAGGCCCCTAATATTCTCCATTACACTACTACAGAATAATAATTCAGGTTTTTTAAAATAAAACATTTTTTCTTGGATTGACAATGGTTGAAGAGCTTGAAAAATAACTCACAGTTGAACAAAATCTGATTGAAGTAGGGTTTGCAATCCTGTGTCATAATTTTCAATCCCGGGATTAGGATTGGACTATTTATTAAAAGTGCTTACATATTAGCATAGTTGAAATTGCATAATGAAACTGAAAATATGATTAAAAATTGATTTAATATTATTTTAATGAAACAAATAAAAAAATGAATTCATCATAAAAAACAAAAATAGTACATAATGAAATTTTAAAAAAAGCATTTCTTCATTTCTTGTGTTTCTGTAAATAAGCTTATAAAAACACAGCTCCTTCAGCGTTTCATCATTGGAACGGCTTCTTATTTTTGTTACAAATTGTCCTGCCGTAGAAAATGCACGTTCGAATTCTTTACTAGTAGGTATTATCGTCATTAAATAGGAGTATGTTCTTTTCAGGTAGTCACCACATCTTCCTCCTCTGTCCATTTTCAAAAGAGACATTTCTTTTTGAATTTTTGATGACTGTGTCTCAAATATAATAGACTGCGTTGGTGTATATACCTCTTTGATAACTTTGTTTAGTTCTTCTACACTTAACGGTTTTTGTATATAAATTTATTCCGTTATTGAATCAGAATGTGAATCAATTTCAAGTGTTTCCTCATTTGAAATTGAAGATCCAGTTGCATGAGCTGTTAGTAATGCAATGGGATTTGAAGTGTCTTAAGTCTTCCAAGCAAGTCCGCTATTAATTAACGGAATTTAATTGAAGAAGGAACTGTGACAAAATCTATTCTTGTGATGTTGCTTATATTATTGTGTAAGCATTGCAGTGAGCCACTTTGATCTTTGCGACGATCTCCCATACTGTGCATATTTTTTTTTTTTACATATAGTACAAATTCTACGTACATGTTTCATAAACAGAATATAAATTTTTGAAAGATTAAATTCATAGAAATTTTTTATAAATTTTTTTTAAATATAATTCAGACAAAAATTAAATCCCGAAATTAGTTATTTTAATCCCTGGATTTTGGGATTGGAAAAAACACCGGGATCCCCCCCAGGGGTTTCGGAATTCCAGGATCCCGGAGCTGAAAACCCTATTAGATATCTTCCAAAATTTTTAAATGCATCTGTCCAAGTTAGCTGACACTGGGCATCCTGAGGGTGGGAGAAATGTCCGTTTTCTGACCCCACTTGCGATGGGGAGAAAGTTACAGAAGAAAATAAGAAAAAACATGGAATTTCTCTGTTTAACATATGAACCTTCCTCGAACCCTTCAAGGTTCAACAAGTAAGAAAACTAACATTAAACGTATACAGTACAAAAAAAGTAAATAAGATACATTAAATGTAATACCAGATTCACAATACTTTGAAAAAAATTTCAAAATATATAATTCTCAGACAAAAATTAAATCCCGGGATTTGTAAAGCACTGGGATCCAAGGGCTGCAAACCCTAGGTTGAGGTGTTATGGTAGTCTCTTGTAGGAAATCATATGGTAATGAGCTATTATTACTATGGAATTATTCCTCAGGTGTAGATTGAGAATGTAGATTGGATTGGAATGACCCATAGATGCCAATTTCGGAGTATGATGACTGTTTTTGTGACTCTGTTTGAGGAGGATGTGAAACAGTAGATCATTGTCATTTTAAAAGAATAACTGTTGCCAAATCTTGAAAAAGATGCTATTCAAACCGAGCACCCAAATCAGTGGTTATAACAGATAGGCAACCAAATCACTATATCCATCTTTTGATAAGTCCATCTGCAACCATTTCTGCTCGCATGTCAACATTTGGAATAGCTTCTGACTATCTGGAGTAATGGTCAGTTAGTTGAACAATACTAAGAAACTTCAAATGAATTCAATAGTCCAAAGATCTTGCCAAGTGATACTCAACCTGCAGCCCGCCGACCTTTTCTGAGTGGCCCGGTGTTAGCCAATTGTACTAAGAAATTCAACTATTGAAGAACAATGTACTAAAAATTCAGTGGGAAATTATATCAATCAAGCAATCATATTTATCAATTTTGCTATCAATTTGTCTTTATTTATAGTCGAATGTAAACAAGAGAGGCTTGGTCACATGGATGAAAGGAAATCGAAACTGCCCCACAACTCATTAAAAGATGCATGAAAGTAAATATCTTTTGTGTGTGCTTGACTGAAAGGAAAGTATTAAAGGAAAAGCCAAAAAATTTTTAATATTTTGATTAATACTGCTGTGGTCTCTGATAGTGTCCCCCCCCCTTCTTTATCCTCATGGTGCGGCTTGCGTGAAATACGTCGTATGTATGTGGCCCGGCGTGAAAAAAAGTTTGAGTAACCCTGCTCTAGATTGATCTAATTAAATTCATTGCTTGCTGTGGGATATTTACTAAAAGAGCTATAGACATGTAAATAAATTCTTCATTGTTGATATTTTAAGTGCTTGTGAACCCAAACCAGACAAATTTTGAAGTTGAATGGTTGCTTTTGTACCAGGATGCGATACATTGTATATTCTGTGAAATATTGAGTTTAGAATTCGGATAAAATGAAAATTGAATGTGTAATCAATTGACATATCTCAGTATATCAATAAATTCGATTCGAGGACAGGGAACTTTGGATGTTTGAGAGAAGAATTTTGCAAGTTAAAAATTTGCTTCAATTCATCTGTTTGCTGTCATTTTGTAATAGGTTCAAAATCATCTAAAGAAGATAACTGTATTTGCTCTATGTGGACAGAATTTCAGCTACCAGATTATCCCTGTTGGAAATGTGTCGAGTATCTGTAGTGAATTGTGAATTATATTCCAATGACATATATAATTGAAACAATGTAATTCTTTTCTTTCATTGGAATGCGAAGGGTAAAGTTATTATGGTCTGTGAACGGAGTGAAGTTTTGACCTTTGAGTAAATACTGGGAATTTTTTATTGAGCAAGTAGCTTATAGTTACCGTAATTTCGCGCGTATAGTCCGCGGACTATCTGTGTTTAAAATGCGAATTTTTGAAGCTGCGGACTATCCACCAGTGCGGATAATACGCTGGTTGTTAACGGTTAAAATCGTTGAAATTTAAAAAACAGGCTGTCGTGAACTGCCGATGATCGGGATTTATAAAAGCCGGGATTGTTAGTGAAAGCGAGGAAATCACTGACAGTGAAGATAGTGATGCTGAAAATGAACTTTCGGACACTCTTCCCGAAAATATATTAGAACTGTTTAATTCTGATACCGATGAATCGGAATTTGAAGGTTTTCGTTAATGTAGTAGAATGTGTGATTAATTAATATGATTAATTAGTAAGCACTGTTTTTTATTTGTATTTAGTGTTTTATTTCTGAAGGTATATTAGTAAGGAAGTACTTTTTTTCTATTTATACTTAGTTCTTTGTTTCCAAAAAAAAAAAATATTGCCGTATTGAAATAACGTAATTTCGGACTATAGTCCGCGGACTATCCGGTGGTGCGGACTATCTGACGATTTTTGAAATTTTTTTTTATATAAAATCGTGTCTGCGGACTATACGATGGTGCGGACTATACGTGCGAAAAATTACGGTAGTTCTCTATCATATGCAGAGTACTTCTGTTGGGCTAGGTTTAATTTTATCAAAAGGAATCCTAAAGGTTGCCAGTTATTAATATGTTGAACCACTGTCCCTTTATTGCTTGATCTGAATCATCAACCATCTGCAAACCAAGAAAAAGGTGAAAGATGTATCTAGATCAATGGCACACACAAAGGTTAGGGGAACCCCCATAGCCCTTGATTTTTTTTCGATTGATAGTAATCCTATGTTTATAGTACATAAAATTTAATTAAGTATTTCTGATTACCATTTGATTTTATTAATTAATGCTAATTATTAATTCAATAATTTACTTTGTACTGTTTTTTATTCCCAAAATCAGCAAAATCAAAAGAATATGTTTGGTGGCTTATTGAGGTATGATATGAGAATGGTGGACTTTCGACCCTAGACCCCCACCCCACTCCCTTGAAAAATTGGGCACCACTGGCTAAGTGGGTCACATTACACAATTGGTTTTTGATATGGTCAAATGATGCAAGGCATTTTTAGTCCAAACGCTTTTTGTATGGTCTTTTTTTTTTTTTTATACCTTTTTCTAATAACTATTCAGTGCTGCTTGATCTTGAGGAGCATTAAGAAAGAACTTTCTGCAAAAATCAATTTTGCCAAGCAATCTTCAAAGTTGCTGGATTGTTTCAGGTTATGGAATCGGATCCAAAGTGGAATTTCAATCTCTATATATAAGGTTTAATACCATTTAAAGATATTTTATGACTCAAAAAGTTCACATCTGGTTTTTCAAATGGATATTTTGTTTTAAAAGTAAGGCCATTTTGCTGCAGTCTCTTAAACTATCACAAGACATCATTTGGGATCTTCTTTATTCTCTGATGTTATGAAAATGTTGTTTTCTATGGAAAACTAAAATCCAATGGGAAACACACAGCATAGAAATTTAGCTGCATTTTGAAAGATAAATATCATGCATGGAAACTTAAATAGTTCAAAAGAAATGCAAATAGCAGTCATCTCTATGTTGACGGGATCAATGAGGATTTCATGGTAAGACCATTTGATATACATGATATTTGAAGTCTAGACTTTAAATATCATGCATCCTTCTAATTGATGTGTGAAGCACTGTGATGTGAAAGAATTAGGATTGAATACTTCTCGGGATGGCATTTAAGCTACAATAATCAACACATATCTCCAATCACCATTTTTTTTTGTTTTGTTTTTTGTTAGTTGTAAAGAACTAGTCCAACAACTTTTGCATGATCAGTAAATTACTTACTGCATCATATATTCAAATCCTGCCTTAGCAACAAGATGCTTTTCTGTTTATGATCTTCATGCTTATGCTGCAACTGGAGAACCTTATTTGATGCTTTATCTTGTGTTGGATATACAGTGGTTTTGCATTCCCAATAGTGATGGATTTGAATAGATTTATATAGTAAGGTTATAATATCTGGATCTAAAACTATTGCTGTTAAAGATGAAGGACCTCTGATGCATCTAACGTTAACACTGAAGGAAAGTAGTTCAAAAAGTGTGTTTTATGTCCACCAGCAGCCTGTATTCCCCATTCCAAAAAGTAAGCGCCAATTATTGGACAAGTACCATTTACATTGACACAAGACCAAGCAAATCTTTGCCTAAGACCTAGTTCTGCAGTTAAAATTTTTGTTCAAAATGTGTTTATAGTTGAGGAATTAGCTACAAATAATTTCATAACACTAACCTCTCATTTGATTCTTGTATGTGATAACAGAAATGTCAGTTTTTGTGTCAATAAGAAAATGTCTGCTTAAGTTGTTGATCAAGAAGAGGCAAGGATGGTTTTGACTGCAGTTGTGGACCTCTGCTAGTAACGGGTTAGTTAGTTTTTCAACATTTCAGATTTTCTAAAAGAGCAAGGGGATATGCATGCATTTGCTCCATTGCCAAAAATGCTATGATACCAGTTAATTTACTACAAATTTTGTTTCATCTTGGAATGACTTAATTTTTTGATTTGTCTTGGTCTTTTAAAATCAGGGTGTCTGATTTATCGAGTGAGTTATGAGATGCTCATTTACATTGCCTGAACTTTACTGTAAATTCGTGTTAGAATTACTGTTGAGAGATGTAGAGAATATTCCCAGATTCCTATATGTAGAAACAATCTTATTGGGCATGTTAGTGATATCTGCTAAAGTATCATGGCTAATTGACAAGATATCTTGGGGCTACGCATTGAAGCCGAAGAGTTTTCAGCTTATCTTCTGAAAAGAAATTCATAACTTAACTTTGGCATGTGATGCAGAAGTTCCATGGGATGAGTGGTGCCAAATTGCTCCTCCGAATGGATTTCCTCAGAGTCTATCAAGCGGGATAGTAAATTATTTTTAATTTTGTCTTGTTTTTAAGAATCCAGAGGACTCTTTAGAACATCTTTGAAGCATTCCAAGACATTTTCATCCAATATTGAAATTACTGTGGAATACATTGTAGAATAAACCATAATTTTGTTTATTTTTCAAACAGGGTTGAAGCTTCACCACCATTCTACTTATTTCAGACTGTAAGATATCAGTTTTACTTTTTTCAAAACTGTTGTGCATATCTTCTATATGCTTTTTTTTAAATAAATCTATTACTTAATCCTTTGTGGATTACTACCCTTTAAAGTTTGAACTTCGAGCAAAAAAAGTAGTACGCAATCTATTTAGACCTAAATGAAGTATGCAGGTAAATTTTCTAAGAATTGCATGATTCTGTGGGTGTTCCATGAGCTGCTGCTGAGATAAAAAAAAAACTACAAATCTTTGTGAATACATATATGTAATTTAATCATGATTTTAATCAGTTGACTATTGATTGAATGAAAACTAAAGAACCGAATATTCTTTATAAAATGAATGTTACAAAAATGTATCAAAACAAATTAAGTGTTGTGTTGTTTTTAATGCCACCTTTTTGACGGCGTCAGCTCAAGGACTAGGAAATTCATTGTGGCAAGGGGCTAGGTGTACGCCTGTCATTAGCATTTAGCTTTGAGCACCACGCAGTTGAGAGTACAATTTGGCTCTGTTCAAACACGATAGATGGCGACACCACCTATCTCCACCTCCACAATTTAGGCATGGAACTGGAGGGGAAGGAAATATTCGCCAGCCTCCTGTACCCGTAGTTGCTGCTACGACCACCCACGAGACTTTCGGACCCACTGATTTAGCGAGCACGTACTCAGTATGTGCTCGGAGGGTATTTGGTGACATCGAGCATCGAACCCAGGACTTCCGGTCTGGTGTCTGATGCTCTAACCACTAGGCTACCCAGGGCCTCACAAATTAAGTACATACATGCTATAGTCAACCTATTTCATGAGAAATCAAATTTCATTTTTAATTGCTTCTTTTCTTAAATTTCACAACACGCTCATGTACTTGAAAATGGATTTTCCCGTTCCTCCTCACTGTAGATTGTTTCATCCTGCCAAAACTTCACAAAAATATATTGGTGCAGAAGATTTTCATTTTGGTTTACTATGATGAACTAGTCGTGGCCAGAAAAATAAAGATGCTTACTTGTAGTGGTTCTGAGTGAACTGTTTTCTATTTTATTCGTTGATTATGTTGTTTGAGCTATTGAATGGATGCTATTGACAAAGCGTCATTTAGTTGGAGATAATCCATTTTTATTTTAACGATCTCACACTCATATATAAAAAATACTGGGTTACATTTTGCGTTTCAACATGATAGGGAGCAGACAAGAAGACACAAAAGTCAAATAACACTAGCTGCAGCTAATTAAGACATGAAGACAAAGAGGCAGAGAACTCTGGCTATTTATTGGGTGGAAAATAATGCATTGCATCTTCTTATGGATGCTATGATTGGCGGAAAGCTATCGCTTGATTGTTTCTGATGAAATCTTACTTTTAAAAGATGCAAGCTGTTAACTTTGAAGATTCAATTACGATTAAATCTCGGTTAGGCTAGTAAGCTAGGTATATATTTAAACGGGAGTCCTGAAGGCAAGAACCATCAAAAAATAAAAATTTATCACGATGAAATTAAAGGGAATTATTTCACACATTTATATAAGAGAAATATATCCAGAAATTTTATAAACTAAATGTTAGCAAGAGCAAAAAATTCCATCAGCTCTAAGCAAAGCCTACTTGAATTACTGATAAAATCTCTGTTTGGAACCTCCCCTTAAAAATAACTGGAACCATAGTGGATGTAGTCATTTTCAAGTCATTCCATTCTTCACAAAAATGGAAAGGTAGGCACAGATGTTCTCTGTTGTCACATTCATTTCTGTAGAGTGAAAAGTGATTGAGGCGCAGTGTTACAATTGATGGAACACCCAGCATTGTTCAATGGTTACACTTGTTATTTACCTATAAAAGATTAAAAATATGTAGAAAATAGTTCAGAGTAATCCAAAAAAAATAATATAGAAATCTTTTTGTCAAGCTACACTGCTGGCCACCATAAATGCAACCCCAAGAAAGACAAGAGATAGCACAACAAAATTTATTTTGTAGGTAACATGTTGACCAAGTATCAAATGATTAAATTTATAGACTTCTGTGAAGAGTGGTTCCTGCCAGAATCAGTAGCCAGAGTAGCCGCCATTGTTGGAGATCACCGCTGCTACACGCCTCGGCATTGATTCAAAGAGACTTTAGATGTGTTTTGGGGGTACAGCAGACCAAGCAGCTTCCACACGTTGCCAAAGTTGATCTGATGTGGCAGCTGGGGTGTAATCTGGGTCAATCGTTGAGCAACCATGGACCACATGTTTTCTATCGGCGAAAGATCTGGAGAGCGAGCCGGCCAGGGAAGCAATTCAATCTGGTGATTGAGGAAGAACCTTTGGACAATGCGTGCCACGTGTGGTCACACATTATCCTGTTGAAATATGGCTGTGGCCAAGCCCTGAAGGTAAGGAAGGACAATTGGCTCCAACACCTTGGAGACGTAGGGCTGGCGGTTTAAAATACCGGCAATGTGTACTAGAGGAGTGTGAGAGTGATATCCAATACCGTCCCAATACCCGGTGCAGGACCAGTGTGACGGTGCATAACACAGCTGTTCAGCATCCTCTCCCCACGGTGTCTCCAGACTCGAATCCGACCATCGTGGTGTTGCAGGCAGATGCGTGACTCATCAGTAAAGACAACTTTATTCCATTCTGCCGCCCACATCCTTATTTCATCGCACCATTGGCGGTGGAGAAGTCTGTGGTTCTGCTTCAAGGGTAGACCAAGCAATGGACGTCTTGTGGACAGACCACTCTGCTTAAATGGCATTGAATCCTATGCGCAGACACTGGATGATGCAATATAGACTCAATGTGCTGTGCTATGGTTCGTGATGTGACTGAGCGATCCATCACTGCCATGTGCACAATTTGCCTGTCCTCACGTCCAACATGACTACCGATTTCCCTGAAAGATAATCCACAATCTCGGTAGGCCACTCTATCCTTCCTCTGTCGAACTCGGATACTTGATCAAAAGCTGATCGCTGTTTTCTACGAGACATAACCGATAGTTTTTTGAAAAAAACACAATTGCCGAACTTGAAATCGTCGAAATCTACAAGCCTTAAATAGCTCTTTGAGGTGGCGCCACAGGCGTGCGTGATGTGTGTCTGTGCTGAAATTCTAATCATTTGCATATCTCACCTCCGCTAATGCATGTTGTAAATTTCATGTTATTTGCGTGCTTCCTTCAGGGTGTTGCATTTACGGTGGCCAGCAGTGTATTTTTCAAGTATCAAAATATTACATGAAATTGATTTCAAATCCAAGAATTTATGTAAGTCATTCAAAAAAAAAGTTAATTCAGACTGATCCTGCTACCATCTATGATTAAATATGGTAACAAAGTAAATTGTAAACATATTTTTATCCATTTATAGTGGAATTTAATGTTTTGAGCAGCTAGTGAATTTGGGTGTTTCATGTCATGGAACACTAAATCACAAAGGGTTAAAGGTAAAAATTCAATCTCTTTTGTTGGTCACCAATGCAACTTGCCAACTTTTGCACTTCTCTTGTAAAATCTATGATTCTCTGCCTTTCTCATTATGCTTTTACACCTATATCGTTCATTTTTATGCATTTTTGCAAAATTTCCATCTGCCAATTATTTTTTGCCCGATGCTTTTATTTGTCATTTTCTGCCCACAGCAACCAGAAAATAAGTAGGTGCACCATAGTACTCGTATCCAGAATTTTTTTAATTTCACCAGAATTAATGAAGTTTATCCATTCTGCATATCTTTAGCTTTTGGTTCCTAACTGATTCTGTTAAGCGAAGCATTCTTATTTTTTTTCCACTGTATCAATTCTCTAGAGCTCCATGCACATTCTGTGCTTTACTCATGTTTGTATTCTTTCACTTCATATTGCCAAATTATTTATTTTTTTGTCAATTGTTCTGCTTCACTTTCGTTATGCTTTCAAATGTATGAAGAATGTTATAAAAGGGAATTCGATTGTATTTATATATTCCAAAACGCATTTTGTAACACATGCCGTTAAATCGTGAATTTTTTATGGATCTCCAAAGCATATTGCAAACAAGAAATCAAATGGTAGTTTCTTCAAGGACCATGTTCAATTAAATGTGATTATGGCTGAAGTACTGTTAACAATTTTCCTTATAAAACATAACTATCTCTAATTTTGTCAGTACTCTTTTTGGAATATATTTCTTAAGTCTGATTTTGCTGAAGGACTTAAGAAATGACTAAATTTTATTATTAGGAAACTAGATCTAGTCAAGAATATACAATTCAATGCATGAAACGAAGTCCTTTGAAAGCATCATCCGATGGCAAAAATAATACGAACTACTAATTATATCCCATTGTGATCACTTATTTCATCTTGCAAAATGTCTGATTTAAAGTAGCCTATTTGCAATTCCAAATTTAATTGGGAAATCCTCTGTGGAAAATATCAAGCTGCTCATTATGAAAGAATTTAAAAGGTGTGGATTACTCTTTGAACATTTAGTTTCGTTCATGATAATGCAAGGAGAAAAATGTAGTTGTTACTTATTTGGAGGAGGGGAGAACTTAATTGTGTGTGTGTTCGTTGCTTGCGTCAATACATTTGGTATAAAAGAAAAAGGCCTTTTCCTTTAAAAGTTGATGAGATGCTCGAAAAACACTCGTTTTATTCTATTATCATTAAAGCTGCAAAGTTTGCACAACAAGGTTATAAATGTTTAAAGCATTCATATACTCTGTCGTTTGGTCGTAGTCTTGACAACAATTTCTAACTTGGTTGTTAACTTCTGAATGTGTAATGTGTATTTTTTTATAAATATAATCTGAAAGGTGATTTATTTCATTGTATTTTTTTTATAAAAGAATACTCTCATCATTACTCTCTTGTATGCAAGTACACTGGTAACAACAATTTAAGGGAGCAATTTTTTTTTCATAAACAGAATGAAATAATTAACGCTTATATGCAAATAAGGCTAATAACAAATGCAAATAAGGTCTTTATACAAGAGAAAGCTACGATCTTCATGGATACCTCTGCCACACTGTAGCCTTAGATGTCGTTAGGCAGTGGCACTGTGATCACGTTTGTGTAGATGGTACCTCTCTTGCTCGCTGAAGCTTCCGACATAAGAACGTTTTGAAGCATCGTAGCTTTGCCCAGTCCTTGTTTTTTATTATTTGCTTTCCCATCGGTAATATGGCCAATCGTCATCATCTAGACGATGCCACAAGATGGGGGATAGTTGGAAACTCGAGGATGTCCAATTGCTGGGGCTATCTGCTCTAGGGACATTAGAGTTCTAAGAAATATGGTGTCCACTTTGTGGAAACAGTTCGCAGACACAGGTACAGTGCTCTGCCGACCTGGTCAAGGCTGCAAAAGGGCAACAACATCACTATTATTATTTATTTGAAATTTCACATGTTATTTCAAATTTTCCTTGAAATGTGTTATGAAAGATACATTTTATGCTTTCTCATTTTCAAAGGCTGGCAGGTATGCTAATGTTTGCATTGTACTGTAGAAATTGGTATAAAAAATTGTAGCAGAAACAATTGAAACCAACCAAGAATTAGAATCCAAACAAAATCTAGTTCTTGTGTTCCACTCGCATATCAGTTTTATCCTTGTCTGACTTGGAGGGAGAACCCCCCCCCCCCCCACCAGAATCTGTTTGCTTTTATTTTTAAAATTGGATTTTTATATCTCATTTGACAAAATTATTTTAAACTGTTTTAACATTAATTTTTATGCATGTGCATGCAGGCATGCACATAGATAAATATAAAATATATAGATATATATCTTTCATTTATATATATGTATACATTTTAAAATGATATTTTAACAAACGTGTGGCGCAGTTTAGCCAAAATTGGCTCTTGCGCCATTAAACACTACAATCACTCACTCACTCCACTCGCATATTCAGTTATTTAATACAAATTCATCACAATATCAAACTACAAACATGAGTTGTGTGTGACAATAAATGAAAAATTAAATCACACAATGCTTGATCAGTAGTGTTGTATTGGCACTTGTTATTCCATGAACCATTATTTAAAATATTGTTGTGAAGTCTGGTATCTATTCATTCTCTCATGGGGATAAAATTCATTTTGCTTTTATTGTGATATCCAATGTATACCCAAATCATGACACTTCCACATTTGGGACAATTTTCTCTTTAAATATTTTTGGTGATAAAAAAAGTTTTTGCTACCCATTTAGAGTCTGATTTGAAATAGTTGAGTCATCTTTGGGAGCAGATTTCTCTCCTCAAAAAAGTTCAAAACTTTCACACTAACTCAAGCAAGATAATACTTACCTTTTTAACTGTGAGAGTCAACTCCTCATCAAATTCCTAAGGCATGGAGCTAAGGGCAACATTCACCTGTATTGTATCAGAAAAGAAACATTCTAGTTATGTCTCCTGATGCCATTCTACTGCATGGCAACTCAACAAAGGTGCTTTTACTGAAGTGCAAATTAAAAGTTTTAAGCCCTTCACCCTATATAATCCGGATTTGTATCCCTATGACTTATACACTACATTTTTGGTGAGCTCAAAAAAAAAAAAAAAAACTGCTCAGAGACAATAGTTTCAAATGGATGATGAAATCAAGGAATTCATGCACAATTGGGTTCAAACATGCCCAAATGATTATGATAATGACATTCTGTGAATTTTTTTTAATGTATAAAACATATGTTTAATTTATATTGTATTTGTATTTATTTCTTTTTCAAATTTTTAGTTCATACTTAATATATTGATATACTTCTCTTATAACAAAGGTCAAATTTATTTATTGTCTGATACCTTAATAGTGTAATTGCTTTTATAATAAAGATTGATTTCATTTACTTGAATAAATCCAAATTTCAGCTTACTCTGGTTTCTAATATAACAAGAAGGGGCTAGGTTTTAAATATTAAACCATATACTGGTTGTTGACATTATAAATAGTTGCACTGTTTTTAAATATTGTCAACCCAGATGTTGGCTAGTGGAATCTGACAATGGAAGCTAAACATGACAACATGTAAAAAACTTGCCAAATTCTGGCTTTTACTTTTTGATATTATTGTAAACAAGTAAAATAGAGGAAATCCTCCTTTGTAGTTTAACTTTTATCATTGTGTGTGTTTATACTGAATTTATCCTATTGGATAATGTTATAAATGCTGTGTATTGCCAACAGCTTGGGAAAAGCAGTTACTTTATGGTTCCTATAACTGATAAATACTAAATTTTTATCTCAACTTCCTATATTCTGTATGGCAAAGAGAACTTGCAAATCTCAAACGAAATTATTTACTATATCAAATACTTTATTGTAATAAATGTGACTTACATAGAATTCATTATTTGCAGCAATAAAGTACCTTTATTGGTATTCATACCTTAGATAATTGAAAGGATAATTAACCCTTAATTACAGCAATTTACTGTACTTAAGTATATTAGTTTCAAAATTTAGAAGAAAAATTCTTTATATGTATTACATAACTTAAATCTCTTATCAAATAACATCACATATCCTGCAGAATAAAAATATATTCAGATTAATAAGTCAAGTTTGTGGTTTCCACGTAAAAAGTGTGAATATAGTTAAATTTTTCAATTTAATTGCGACTTTCAGTACATCTTTGGGTGTCAATACATTTACTTAATTTATTTCTCATTTATAAGTGTTCGGAACTAGTTATATGGTACTAGTGAGAGTTCTCAAATAAATTGCTAAATTACAAATTTTTAAAGGGCAAAAATTGTAGATATTTCCTTTTTTTGCAAAAAACTTTTCCCTTTTTTTATATGTTGGTAACTAATTCTAAAGATTAATTGTAAAACATGTATACAGTTATTTGCTTCTAATTTTGATTGAGCTTAAGTATTTATTGTTAAAATCATATCTTCATACAGTAAAGTTATTTTGTTTTGAATAAAAACCAAACATAGTAATTATTGCATAAACTTAAAACTTTTTTTTTGTTACAGTCTCAGAAGGCTTTGTGCAAAGTTCGCTACATAGAAAACTGGGCAATTACTACATGTGCATGTTGCACAATGGAAATGTTTGCTAAACGGATTGATGATAATGACACAGTGCTTGTTAGTAACAGAGCAGAGGTATTTTGGTTAATTATTTTGAGTTAATTTTTAATGTTGAAGGAGTTGAAATTAATATCCTATGGTAAGATTTTAAAAATCCCATATAAAATGTTTTCCTTCTTCTCCCCCATTTTTTAAAAATGTTTTTTCTTACAGCTTCATAAGTTTTTAAAGTTCTACATGCATTGAAAAATTTTCATTTCAGACAAAATTGCATAGTTGTTGAATGAATCATTTACACTCTGTACTTAGGTGTAATCTTCTTAACTTGACTGTTGCTCCAAATTGCGAAGTCTGCCACCAGTAGCCGTAGTGTCTCTTAGTGTAATGTAGTACATTTAGTCTAATACATTGTGCTTGGCACTGTGCCCCGTAAGAACTCGGTACCATTAAAAACGATCCAACAAATGTTAAATGAATCTCAATGACAAGCTGAAAAGTTGTAAAGTAAAGATAAATGTTTTATTTTAATGTATTGAAGTTACATGGAGAGATCTTATTTATATCACATGACAAGGTATTGTAAGATATGATTTTGTCTAAGGGTGTTGGAAGTGCAATAGAGCTAGAAAGAAATTATCCACCAGACTAATTATTAAGTGCTTTTTTGTCCTATCATTGCTAATTTTTTAATTGCATAAAAAAAAAACATTACACCTCTCCTAGGTAGGAAAACCTTTTGCTGTTGAGACTTTCAGAATATTTAGAAATGTTATTTTTCCCTACCTTGCTGCTTGTGATATGTACATCCCTTTTGTATTAAGTATCATTTGAAACATTAGTCATTAACAGTCATTTGAAATGGTAGGTCTATTCAATGTATGTTTTATACTTTTATACATGCAACATTGGAGAATACAATTAAAGGGACAAATAGTTTTTTTTCTCCAATAAAACGAAAACTAACAAAGCAAATAAAAAAAAACCAAAACCTGTCCAAAATATCAGATATAAGACCAATAAATGGGAAAACAAAAATGGGCACAACCTGCACGATAAATAAGGAAACTAGTCACTTGCCTAGCACAGAGGCTGACTGACACCCTGCAAGTCAGAGAAAAACATGTCTTTTCTGGAGTTTGGTCGCCTCTAAAAAGCTACACAACTCTCGCATCAGTGTTTCATACTATTTACCAAGGTCCTTATCAACCCCTGTGGCAACCGCACCCACTCTTGCACCAAGGCACTCTTGAGTTCATTGATGCTTGTTGGAGCTGGTCTTCGAGCTACAGTTGAGCGTCCAAGGAAGTCCCATGGGATTAAGCAGGGGACATCGCAGGCTACTCCAGTCATTGAATATCCTATGATTGAAGGTATTCTTCCACCAATTGAGCCCTGTTTGGGATGTGTTATCGTCTGCAAAGATGAAATTGGTCCATATTATCAGCGGAAAAGTCAGATGAAGCGTGCAAGGATATCGTACCTGTAACGCTGACTAGTCAAAGTACCTCTATCGAACACATGAAAGTTGGTATGCCCTTCTGCCATGATACCTGCCTAGACAATCACACCGCCTAGATAATAGTGATCCTTTTCGACAATATTTAGGAGGCCGATACTGACTAACGGGTTCTCTCCAGAGGAGAATACGTCTCAAACACGTCTCCAGATTGTATCACGACTCATCACTGAAGAGAACTCGCCCCCAATCATCCTCTGTCCAAGACGGTGTTTTCGGCACCATCCTAAATGGTCTTTTTTGTGGTTTAATCTAAGGCATTCAGGGGGTGGGGGCTACAAGCCACCTGCATTAAGTCTATTGGTGGCTATTATCCATAAAAAGGATGTTCCTATTGCATAATGCAAGTTGTAAAACATTTGTCGCTCTCTCTCGGACCAATCCTATTTAGCTAGAAGTGTCAAATAGTGGTTTTGAGCCAGCGTTGTTGCCCGTTTGTGGTCTTGGCCAGGTTGGTGGATCACTGTTCCTTTTGTATGTGAACTGTTTCTACACAGTGGATACCACGTTTCACGAAACCTCGACGTCCCAACAGCAGGTAGCCTGTGATTAGCCAGCCTCGAGTCTTCCAATTATCTACCATCTTGTGTCATCATCTAGATCAGGGGTCTCCAAACTACGGCCCGAGGACAGATTTTGTCCGGCCCGCGGAGAGCTAGCATACTTGAAAACTCCTTTTGGAGAACATATTTTTTATAGCAAATTAAATTTAGTTTACTGAAGTATTCTAATTTTATGTTGAATAATTATTAATATGACATCTACATTGATATGGTCATGGGCTAACTACTCATAACTTTGTTGTAGGCTTATTGTTATTGTTTTTGTGATAAGTTGGATAAAGAAACACAGAATTGTAATGAGTAAAGACATGTATAATATGCAGAAAATTTAATTTCAGTATATAATAACTAACAAATTATTGAAATGAATCCAACGAACATTTTATACATTTTAAATAAAAACATAACTTATAACAAGCACAATGACATATGAAATACTAATGAGATTTATGTAATTGAGATTTTCCACTGACAATAGTTTGTAGTTGTGGACTAATTTTACTTGTACCAATTATTAAAAGATTTAAGATGCTCATCAGTTAATTTTGATCTGTAAACATTTTTTATGTACTTCATTTTTGAGAAGGTCTTCTCACACAAATAAGTAGTACCAAAAACAGATAACAGCCCACGAGCAAATTTATGCAAATTATCAAATTGTGTCAGTGGAAGACTCTTATAAAATTCCAACAAAGATGAGTTTTGATATTTGTTCTTAATTATATCACTGCACTGTAGATCAATCATTTCCATTTGAAGTTCTGGGGCTAGGATTTCAATGTCAGTATCAAAAGGATTCTGAAAAATCTTAATTTGATTCGCAATGGCATCAAAGTCCGAGAAACGAGTATCAAAATTTATTTTCAAAGCACTCAAAGTTTCGATTGCAAAATCGATAGGAAACTCAGTCTCAGTGGTGTGGCTGAATATTTCACATGTTTTAAAATGTGAAAAACATTTACTTTGTAGTTGTGATTGAAACAGTATAAATTTCTTCCGGAATGATTTGATATTAGTGTATAAATCAAAACGATGCTGGTTTTCTCCTTGCAATCTCAAATTCAGTTCGTTCACATGTTTTGTCAAATCAACATAGAATGCTAACTTCCACAGCCATGCGTTGTTTTGTAATTCAGTAAGAGGGCGATGCTTTTCATTCAAAAAAATTTCGATCACTGCTCGAAGTTCAAAAAAGTGCTGAAGGACTTTCCCACAACTAAGCCAACGTACAGCAGTATGATAAGGTAAATCATTTTCTCCAATCTCTTCAATAAATTGTCGGAATTGTTGGTGATTCAACCCAAAAGATCTGATAAAATTAACAGTTGATATGACTGGTTTCGGAACTTCAGACATATCCAAACATTTTCCGCACAAAGACTGTTGATGAATGATACAATGTAAGACTAATGGTTTTGAACCACCGTCATTTTCTACAGCCTTTGACACAAGAGCGACCACTCCTTTATCTTTCCCACTCATGTTTTTGCCTCCATCAGTTGTAATACATTTCAAGTTTTTCCATCGAAGGTTCTTTTGATTAATGGCCATTTCAACTCCTTTAAAAATATCTCTACCAGTAGTTGTGCCATGAATACTATACATATCAAGAAGTTCTTCATGCACTTCATAGCTTTTATCTACTCCTCGAATATAAATCTACACCTGAGCAGTATCTGACACATCCATTGACTCATCCAAGGCCAAAGAAAACCACTCAGCATGTCCATTTTTGTTGAACAGTTGAGAGGATATATTTTCAGCCATGTTTTCTTACTTTCGAAAGCCACAGTGTTTGCTGACATACTGACAGTTTTTAATAAATTTACCTTTTCAGGGCACATTTCTTCGGCTACTGCAATTATGCATTCTTTGATCATTTCTCCATCAGTGAATGGTTTTCCACGTTTTGCAAGTTCAAGAGCCACACGAAAGCTGGCACGAGTTGCAGCCTCTTGTTCAGTTTTGAGTTTTGTAAATGAAGATTGCTGCAATTTCAATCCACGTTTCATAGCTTCGAATTTTTCTGTCCGCAAACTTTCTGTATATTTTGAGTAATTTTGAAAATGTTTTGTTTCATAATGACGTTTAATGTTATATTCCTTGAGAACGGCTATGCTTTCATTGCAAATCAAACATAGCACCTTGTTACTGGACTCAATTGCAAAATACTGAATGTTCCACTGATCTTTGAATTTTCTGCTTTCACTATCAATTTTTCACTTCTTTTCCATACTACTAAATCACACACAAAAGCAACAATTCAAATCAAAATACTGTTACAAAGATGTCTTGAACTTAAACACGCACAAACACGTTTTAAGGAGGTACACACTATTTTATTTCACAACAGTGTCATAGGAACTGACTTGTGGTTGCGCCACTAGCCTTCTTATATATTCCAATTACTGCCATCTAGAAGTGAGTGGAAGACACCAGAACTTTCTCGAACCAACGAGATTATTCTGTATGTGCTATTAGCGCCATCTGTTAGCAATAGAAGGTACTACCTATTTCCGCTTGTGTCCACCAGATGTCGTGTCACGTTACTCCTCATGGCTCGTACTTTACGACTAATCTAGAAATTACAGATAATGACAGGAAAATTAATAATATGCCGTTTTGCGGACTTTAGTCCGATTTGCAGCCTTTTTTAAACGTTGCGTACTTTTTCGGACTTTTTTTTCATCAGTGGACTATTTCACTTTTTACCACCGGCAACAATGATTATATGGTTTTGGCCCTCGGAACTTACTGGAGTAATCAGTATGGCCCTAAGGCTGGAAAGTTTGGAGACCCCTGATCTAGATGATGATGATTGGTTATATTAATGATGGGTTAACAAAGAAATTTAAAAGTGAAGGATTGGGGGAAGCTACGATGTTTCCAAACTTCCTTATGCTACAAGCTTTGACAAGCAAGTACCTCTACTCAAAGTAGAGCACAGTGCCATGGCCTTATGACATCACTAGTCATTGCATGGCAGAGGTGTCCGTGAAGAGCTCGGCTATCATCTGATATCTTATTTGTATCTTGGTGTTGATTCTTTTTTTTTACAGCATCCCTCCCTTTAATTGTTTTTACCTGTGTAGTTTATGATTTGTGAGAAGTGACTTTATTCGACAGTGATGCAATTTTATGATGGATTGTGTTCATCCAGTAGTTGCTGCCATCTAGTGTTTCATTTCCAGGTTTTACTTTGGCAGTGGATACGTTACACAGGTTTGAACTGAAGAATCAAGATTTGTAGTATGTTATTCATGATAATATTAAAAGATTTTTATTTGAATATTGTAGTGTTATAAATCTGGTAAAATAGAACAGGGGGAGGCCAGTAAATCCAAAGAGATGGCAACAGTAGAGTATATTATAGCATAGGTTGCTGTACATCACACAAACTTAGTGGTGCCTCATAATTCTTGAATGGATTACTGTTAAATTTGAGTGAGGTACCAGTTGAAATGTTACCTTCATCACACACACACACACTTGTAAGTAACTCAAAATGATGCAAGTGAAAAGGTAGGCTTCAGTTAGCTCTTATTGCATATTGTTTTGGTCAAAATAATAATTTGTTGTTTGATGTAAAGGTTATGGAAAGATATTAATTTGTTGGGTTCTTTCAAAAGGTGAATGGTCATAGGAGCCGTTTAATGGGAGAAATCAAATATTGGAACTTGTAGGAAGAGTGAAGCAGTTTTAATATTTTAAAAATCACCCCACTTGACAAATTTCATTTGCTTTATCCCACTATGTAGTTTTTAGAATAGGTTAGACAACCTGTGACTCTCTTCCTGAATTATGTCACGTGTGTTCCTTTATTGAATAATTTTTCTTTATAAAAAAATGTTTCTTTTATCATTAAATTTTTATCCATTTTTGAATTATTGCCAAAGTAATGCTAATGTTATCAATTTAAAAAGAAAAGGTTCTCTTTAATTTCACTGATTGACTGAAATAACTGTTTCTAACACTACATATAGATTCCTTGCCATTACTCTGTAATGTTAATTCAAAAATAAAACAAATTGAAAGCACTGTGCACAGATATGAGCCTTGGAAGAGATTCTCTTATTCTCAAACCTAAGTTTGAAATTAGTAAACTTGTTGGTAATTTTTTTTTTCTTAAAAAAAAACTTTGATTACTTATTACCATAATCATACCTTAGAGAATAGTTAGTATTCAGACTAAAGTCATGCACATAGAATTGATTAACCAGTCAAAATGTGGTTGTTCAGTATAGATGATTCTAAAGCTATTATACCTGATTGAGAATCTTGATATTTGTTTATTTTCTTTCTAAAATAATATTTAATATCTAAAATATTTTTAAAAAATAATGTTAAGGAAACTGTTATATGTTGTCTTTTTGTTATCTCTAAGAAATAACAAAAATTAAGTTGATTTATTGCTGCTTAATTTTCCCATCAAAATGTGCAGTTTTTATGTTTATAAAGTTTATATCAAAGATAAAAAAAATAAGAAAGATGACCGAATTATTATTATAATGAGTTAACTATAGAAATTGATACTGAACCATAATGTAAACTCTTATAATACAAACATGCATTCAGTATTTATAATTATATTGCTTGATTAGATATTTTAATCTTTGATTATTATCTCTGAGTATTTGTCATGTAGATTTAATTTTAATCACTACAAAGTTTTTTTTAATATATATGTAGACAAATGCCAACTTCATATCATCACTAATGGATTCTGACAGATATTCATCTTTGTTCAAGTTGATTTTGCCCGATGTAAATGATAATTTTATTCAGAACAACATTGGTAAGTAATGAATGATATAAAACTGGATGTCCAAATAAGCTGGATATCTATATAATTATTTTCATTCCTTTTGAATATTGTAAATTTCTCTCGACATCTATCTTGTAAATATTTTTCCAGCCTTTCCATTAAAAAAATTTTAGGGATTTATAATTTGATTATATGTTTTTGAATTTACAATTAATTTATTTCAAATATCTATTCAGAAAGTGAACAGATATTTAAAATAGTTATATATATATATAAATATATTTATAAAATATACGTGTCACAGTGTTTGTCCGCAAAGGACTCCAAAACTACTCAACGGATCATAATATAATTTTGCATACTGTGTGTCATTTCGTTCAACTTAAGACATAGGAGGGTTTTTATTTCAATTAATCACGCCATAATTTTTTTATTGCCGGAAATGTGAAGAATCCGGAAAAAACGTTGCCAGATTCCCGTAAAGGAATAATCGCAAAATGTGGCAATGCTCATGTGTCTGTGGAAGCAGATATTGCAAACCAAAATGCACGAAAATTAAGTGCCTGGCGTATTTCGAGGTGTGGAATCCGATTTTCGAGTCAGTTTCCAAAAATAGCCCTAACTTTGAAGGATAAAGCCGGCCGAACGTATTTTAGACACACCATAACAGGGGCTTACATTAAAAGCCTTGAATCGGGAAAACTTGGACCCAGGCGTACTTCAAAATGGATAGTCCGAATCTGGTATCCAGTCTGAGAAATAACTAACTTTGCCGGATAATTCAGGACGACCATTTATTACGCAAACCGTAGCAAGGGCTTACCCTTAATGTCTTGATGCGGGAAAAGTGCGTTTTGGTTGTAATTCGGGATGGTGAACGAGAGCTTGAAATCGAATTTTAGAAATTCCTGTAACTTTGCCAGATAATGCCGGACGACCCTAATGCCCCTTCCAGGGACTGAACTTGTCGGCTCAGGGGAACAAAAGTAATTTCCAGTTGTATCTAGGGGCGGGAAATGATCATTTGAAAAATTATATTTCAGAAACTCCACTAAACTTGCCAGATATTGTCTGAATTAGGAGAAAAGGCAAATGATTCGAGTCCCGCGTCCGGATTTTCATTCTCTCTAGCGACTGAACTTACTCGCTCTGGAGCATCAAAAGTCAGCTCCGTGTGCATTTCGGAGTGTGAAATGATAATCTTAAATTGAATTTTAGGAGTTTTGATAACTGCCGGATAATCCCAGTCGACCGTATTTTAGACACACCGTAGCAGGGCCTTGGATGGTGAAAACTTGGTCTCTGGTGTATTTCAAAACGGATAATCCGAATATGATATTCAATCTGAGAAATAACAGTAACTTTGCTGGATAATTCAGGATGGCCGTCTTTTACGCAAACCGGGGCAGGAGCTCACCCTTAAAGTCTTGGCGCGGGAAAAGTGTATTCCTGGTGTAATTTGAGATGGATTAAGCGAGTCTGAAATCGAAATATAGAAATTCCTGAATTTTTGACAGATAATGCCGGGGGACCGGAATATTATCGGACAGCAGTACCAGCCTAACTTGCCGACGTTGAGACGCAAAAAGTGGGTCTTGATTGTATTTCGAAACTGCCGATCCTAATATTCTCAATCCAATTCAATATAATCTCATATCTATGTCAAATAATACCAGATGAAAGTATTTTGCACGAACTGTGGAAAAGGCTTGCTTTAAAATTCTTATGGAGAGAGAAATACTTTCCTGGTGTTTTTCTGGATGGGAAATAATAATAATGTGAAATTGGATTTTAGAAACTCTCGTAACTTTGCCGTTAATGCCGACCGACCATATTGTCCCCCTTCAGAGACTGAACTTACAGGAGCAAGGGCGTCGAAAGTGGGCACCGAGTACTTCTCGGGGTTCGAACGAGAATCTGGATACGGATTTCAAAAGCTTCTGCAAATTTTATGGATATTGCTGGAATGAGATCAAATGGCTTTGCGTTCAAGTTCCACCTTCGGATTTTCATTCCCTGTAGCAACTAAACTTTCAGGTGTAGTCGTGCGAAAATATGATTGCAATAGGAAATTGCATCTTCGGGCATTGTTGTCACTGTGTTCGATGGCGGAAAAACTGCACATTCCGCATCAGCTGCCATTGGACGATCATAAAATACAAGGTGCAATGTGTACCATTAGAAAAAAAGAGGGGATCGGCTACAGTATTGCAAATGAATTCAGTCATGATCAGGGATTAGTGTACCATGAACCATAAACATTCATTCAAAGCATTACATAGAGCTTTGCAAGATTTAAATGGCAACGAGAGAATGTTTGGTGTTGCTGTTGTATTACTGTCTGGTGATTTCTGACATACATTAACAGCCATTACACGCTCTACTTTTGCTCACGAGATTAATGCCTGTTTAAAACAATTCTTTTTATGACGAAACATGGAAAAACTTCGACTGACCATAAACAAGCGAGTACATTTGCAAGATGATCAGTCTGAGCAAATATTTCCTAACCAATTACTGAATATCAGAAACTTTGAAAAGTAGAACTTCATCCCAATACATAATGCATGAAATAACCAGACGATTTCTGTAATGTTCTTTATGCAAAAAGGAACTGATTGGGCGTGTCTTTCCGGATATACTGTATAATTATCTTGATAATTATTGCCTCTGTAATCCTATTACTTAATCAGAAAAAATGTTGATATTGTGATGAAATAAACTTCCAGACACAGGGCTGTTGCCAGTTGATCCAATGCCTTTTAAACCAATCGACACTATTGTTGATGAAAACAAAACCGTAAATTTTCCAACAGAGTTTTTAAATTCTCTAGATATATCAGGAATGTCACCCCATAATCTTCGGTTGGTTCCCTGGTTATTATCTGCGTAACTTAAATTCACCTAGATAATGCAACAGTGCACGTTTGATCATCAAAAAATTATACCAGGAACTTTTCAAAGCAAACATTTTGACTGTAAAGTTTGAACGAAAATTCGTTTCTGCTACTACGGAATTTGTTGCTACGTATTCCACTGATACCTTCAGAATCTCTTAATACCATTCAAAAGAATTCAATTCCGATTCGTTTGGCTTTCGCGATGACCATAAATGAATCTGAAGCCGAACAATATTCATTTGATACTTGGACTTAGAAAATTCATGTTTCTCGAATGGGCAACTTGATGTTACATGCTCATGTGTGTGGAAACCGTTGAATCTATTTGAGTTAGCAAAATACGGGTAACCGAAAAATAGTGTACATTGATTAGCAATTAGTTGTACAAAATTAGTTGTTATACTTTAAAATGATAAAAATAATTTAAAAAAAAAAAAATTGCAAAGAATCAACATTATTCACCACATTTATAAAATTAAATCTTCATATGTTGTTACTTAACGACTTAGTTAGTAATTCATGCATTATACTACACTCAAATAGGAGATGAATGAAATGCAAAATAAAAATAATTTGTTGTTTTATACTTTATTTCAATCCTCCAAAATTATAAACGAAGATTAATTTGACTACATTGAATATCTTAGGATAATATTGAACTAATGTATTAAAACAAAGTCACAGCGACGTGTGGCTGGGTCAGCTAGTATATATACACTGGTGTGCAAAAATTAAGGATGAAGTCGAAAAATTAGCATATCAGCTGAACGAAGAGGCAGAGCGGACAGAAAGACCAATCAGGAGATTAAGTGAGGTGATGTACGGTAGCACATGTGCAGGTATGCAGGTAGACGTAATGGGGGAGTGTCTGAGTAGTAAAGCATGTTGTCGGTGTAAGATTAGTATTTCTGGCAAAGAGATTGCACACCGTATAGCAGTTAAAATCACACCGAGTTGCTGCCTCAGCGAGAAATGGCAAATAATCAATCTGTTAGACGACATCTGGATGCTTTTACCCGAGGTCGAATCATTGGGAAGTTGAAGGAAGGTCGCAGTGTGACAAGTGTGGCTGCAGAGTTCGGAATTGCTCACAGCATCGTTTCACGACTTTGGAGACAATTTCAAACTACAGGAACAGCTATCCGGGGGTTCAGTAGTGGTCGTCCACGAGGAACCACACCCGCAGATGACCGGTATATTGCCTTACAGGCCAGAAGAAACAGGCGGCAGACAGCGGGAGAAATCGCTAGACACACGACACAGGCGACTGGACGACCGATATCGCGTTTTACCGTGGCCAGAAGACTGTACAGTGGTGATCTGTTTGCACGACGCCCTGTACGGTGTGTACCTCTAACGCCTGCCCATCGGAGAAGGCGTTCTCTGTAGTGCCGGGAACACCGGAATTGGAGAGACAATGAATAGGGACTAGTACTCTTTACAGATGAGAGCAGATTCAGTCTGAGTAGCGATTCTCATCGCATACACATCTGGAGAGAGCGGAGAAGCCGCAATCATCCCTCGAACATCATTGAAAGGGACAGGTATGGAGGTGGCGGTGATCTCGTTTAGGGAGGCATCATGCTTGGTAGTCGTACAGACCTTCACATCTTCGACGCAGGTTCAGTCAATGGGACCCGTTATTGTAACAAGATTCTTCTTCCATATGTGCATCTTTTTAGAGGCGCTATGGGTCCGCAGTTCCTTTTCATGGACGACAATGCACCATGTCATCGCACAGTAGCTGCTTGAACAGCTCTTAGAGAGTGAGGATATTGAATGTATGGATTGGCAGGCATGATCTTAATCCCATCGAGCATGTAGGGGATTTTCTAGGCAGACGCTTGGCAGCTCGTACCTTACCACCAGTAACGATTCCGGAGCTTCGATTGGCGCTGCAAGACGAATGGGCAGCAATGCCTCAACAACTCATTGACACCCTCATTCTCAGCATGGGCAGACACTGTGAAACCTGCCTAGCAATCAGGGGAGATCATATCCCCTACTAAAGACCGGATATTTCTTGCTGGACACCCATCACAGGGATGTTTCGGCCTTCAGTCGCATTGCGCTCCATGCTACTTTTTCAATAAAGCTTCTTTTTATCCCTCTGATTTCTCTTTTAGTAAGTGTTGCTTACATTACTTATGTCCTTACGTATTGGATATCTTACGGTATTAAATGTGTTGATTTGGAATGCTTTTGTACAAAGTTATATTGAAAAAACCGTCTCGTCCTTAATTTTTGCACACCAGTTAATATATAATTTATATATATTTACTAAGGCCTGGAGTTTGCTCTAGTATTTCTGTGGCTAAATTTATTCTATCATGACTATAGTTATCTTAGATATATAACTATTTTTTGTATATTTTTGTAATATATATATATATGGATACTATGCAGTATTATGAACATTGCTTACTCTCTCATAGGGCAGCTTTTATACATAAAATTATTTATTTAAAAGTGGTGTTTAGCATGTTTTTTGGCCAACCAACCTTTCCCCTTTCTGTTAATAATACTGAGCGAAATCCTATTGAAAATAATGGATAGAATGTCTAAATCCATTACAAGAAAACAGTAAATTACCTAAAATTGCATTCAGAAATGCATAGCCCATGCTAAATCTAAGTAGAATAAACAAGTTATTGCCAGATACTGAACCCAAATACAAATTCAAAGCATGGAATTGACTGAATAGTAGCACTTAAGCAAAAGTATGAAATTAATAGAAAAAAAATTAAGTAGTATGTATAAATACTACCGTTACTAAAGGGACATTAGTATTATATATGTATTAGAATATATATATATTCTAGATTAGAATTTATATAAATTACAATGGTTAAAATAAAACTAAAGGAATAAATAATTTTAACTATAACTCGAATATGCAGTTAACTATAAGCCCATCTAACTAGGAAAAATGATAAAATTTTAATAATTAACTATTAATATTCTAAGGAATGTAATCCTTTTTAGAATTTCTTTAAACAAATAACTATTAATAAAGCTAATTGTGTATTTTTGAATTAAGCAGTATTTAATGAAATATTTATAGTTTTATTTTTTCTGATTTATCAAATCAAAGAATTTGTTGTGTTGTATGTAATTAATAATATTTTTGAATATAGAAACATGTGCATTACTTTCCCAATGAGGTACTTCTAAAATATTGGATTTAAATTCATCTCGTTTGTGTAAATATTAGAAATTATAACATTATCTTTTAATAAAATTTCCATATCAACAAAATTTGCATCCTAGTTGTTACTATTTGTCTGTATTAAATTGAAATATTGAGGATAAAAACTAGTGTTAGGTTTAAAATTGACTTTTTTGTCAAAAATGGTATCTATAACCCTTCACTCACTAAGTCTCGGGCCTAACTAATAAAACAACAGCTTTTATGCAAAGTTGAACTTTATTCATCACGATTCGCCTCTTCAAGAGTGATAAATTCAGTCCAGCTCTCTTCTAACTTTTTAATACTTCTTTTGTAGAAAGATTTGTGTCTGCTCTCAAAATAGGCTTCTACTTCAGGGATCAGTTCTTCATTTGAGCCAAACCTCTTTCCCTGTAGCATTCTTTTAAGGTCTACTAACAGCCAGTAGTCACTGGGAGCTAATTGGAAAAGTAATTTTAAACGCCATTCGTTCAATTTGACCGTTGTTTTCATGGTTTTGTAGCATGGAGCATTAGCATTTGAGGATATTTTTTCTTTCTTTTTTCATTCAGTAGATCCAATAATGCCGTGTAATATTCACTATTAAATGCTTTGCCATTCTCAAGGTAGTCAATGAACAAAATTCCAGGTGCATCCCAAAATACAAACGCCATAACCTTGCCAGCTGACGTTTGAAAATTTGGTCACTTTAGATGGCTTTCACTGGCTGTTGTCCACTCAGCTGACGATCTTTATAATTCAGGCGTGTAGTAATGGATTCATGTTTCATCCATTGTCCATATCTATGTTAAAAAAATCCCTTTTATTTCGCTTAACCGCTAAGTTTCGTTTTTCTGCCATATTATGTCCAAAAATAAGCACATTTTTTATAAACAATTTTGTATTCAAATCGATTGTATAAACTCAAATCCACAGTCAAAATTGCTACAAGTATTGCATTTATTTATTTATTTTAAATTTTTAATTAAGCGAAAAAATTGCATTTTTACTTAAAGTTGGCTTTTTTCCGAACAACTAACTGAACTGTAAAGAACATTTTACAGGAATGGAAGCGAGAGAAAGAGCATGCAATATTTTAATACTTACATTTTATTTCAAAAATCAGCTTGTGTATGGTAAATTTTAATGTATGGAGATAAACAAAGTCCAACATCACAATCAGGACAAAAATATCTTGTTTCTCTTCTGATCCGTTTTCCGCTCTCGTTCCGTTTTGAGCAACACACAAAGCATTGCCTCGTCGGTCTCAATTTCTTTTCGGTGGCAGGAATCGCTTCTAAAAAGTGTCTTTCCATCAATCGTAAAGGATTGGGCAAAATTCCTGGTCGTCCTATTCTTTCATTTATTGTTCCATGCCTTTCAATCAAGCGATCAACTAAATCTTGTCTAAAATTCAAATGAGAGTATTTTCCGCCGTGCTTCTGGTACAAAACAAAAGCATTCCACAGTGATATATCAAAAAGGTGGAAGAATATTTTTTGTAGTATTTTTTCCCTCTCTTTATGATGGGATAATAGGTAAGATGTTGATCTAGTCTGTCTACACCTCCCATTGTATTGTTATATTCCATTACTACTTGTGGTTTTTTTCTGACCTCATCATTGTGAGATGGCACTTCAATCATTTCGGGATTATGTATTGTAGATAAAAGACTTACAACCTTCTTATCCATCCATTTGATGATACACACTTTTCCTCTTTGGAAAGCACGGACTTCACCTTTTTTTAGTTTTTTTTATTGCAGTTCCTTTGGAACGTCTTTCCTGTTGAGTTTGAGTGTTCCATACATATCTGTTTGTTTGCTGAGAAGGATATCTGCCAGTTCTGGAGATGTGTAATAATTATCTGTCGTTGGGCAATATCCTTTATTCAATAGTGGCTGCATAAGTGTCATCACAACTTGAGATGACTTGCACAAATATTGGTAATTATTATCGCAAAGTGTGTCTTTTCCAGTGTATATAATAAGTTGATATACATAACCAGACTTTGACTCGCATAACATAAAACTTTTTATACCGAATTGTGATCTCTTTAGTGGTATATATTGCTTCCAGTGCAGTCGTCCTTTGAAGAGCATCAAGCTCTCATCTATTGTTACATCTCTTTCAGGTGTCATGATTTCTTGATAACGTGCATTCAAGTGTTATATTACAGGCCACAGTTTTTGTAATTTCGGACACTCATGTGTTTTAGCATCAAATTTCGCAACATCGGAAAAATGCAAATATCGATGAATTAGGTGAAAACGACGGCAAGACATAATTTTTTAGAAAAATGGCGTTGAAGTTGAATGTCGCCTACTCCAATATAGTTCAATATCAGATTTTTTTACAATCCCTTGTAAAATATTCAATGCAAAAAATACTTGAATTTCGTTTTTTGATGTTGGTTCCCACTTTTTTGCTCTACTATTTCTTCGAAGATTACAGTTTCGAATACTTCGATCTGCATATTTGTTGGTTTCCGAAACTATCACTTCAAGTAGGTTATCATCGAAGAAAATATCAAGAAACTGTAGAGTTCCGTCACTTAAATCAATATTCAAATGGATAGCAGGATTCGCTGTGAAAGGAAATCTTGGCGGTGGTGGAGGAGGATTATTGATATCAATTTCGCAAAAGTTCCGAACCTGAGTTAGGTCATCCGAACTTTCCGTTTCTTCGTCACTAGAGAAGTCTGATAACGAACTTTCACAACTGCCTGAATCATTTAGCGAAATTTCCGATTCACTATCTGATCCAATATCAGAATTATATTCTGTAATAAGCCGCTCACTATCACTCATTGTAACACAAAATGAGGAAAGAAAGTATTCGCAACACGTGATACAATAAACTAAATTTGCACTTTTTCCCACGTAAAGCAGTAAAACCAGATGAAACAGGTTTACACTTATTTTGAAAGCCAGTCTTTACTGGACAACTAGAGCCATCTATTAGAAGCAATGGAAACTAAAAAAATGAGAAAAAGCCGTGCAAATCAGTGGATCAGCGTAAAAAAACATGCTGCCCGAGCGGCGCTCGGGCAAATCAGAAAAGTCCCCTTTCGCTGCACCCGAGCGGCGTTCGGGCAAAACTGGTAAGTGGTTAAACAGCTCCAAATAACGCTCTGAATCGTCGAAGCGTTGTTTTTGATCGACGGTGAGCAAACACGGCACCCACTTTGACCATCACTTTCAAATGATCGTGCAAAATAGTGAATACACTGCCATCTGATACCTTTAAATCCTCTACTATCTCGTGCAACTTCAATTAACGATAGAATAAAACGATTTTATGAACTTTTTGATATTTTCTGGAACAATTGCAGAATTTGGGCGACCTGAACGTTTAGCGTCGTTTGTGTCTGTGTGACCACGTTTTAAGTCAGCATACTACCTCTTAACTTTTGTTGATGATGGAACAGAGTCTGAAAGCCATTATTTTGCTTCAACAGTGTTTTTCCCCATCAAAAAGCAATGTTTAATTAACACACTGAATTTTTTTTCATCTATGGTTTTTAAGCAAACAAAAGTTGCTTCACCAAAAGTGCTGTAACTTTTCAACTAAACTTGACATTATCACGAAATTTTGACACGTGCCGTTTGAAAGTTAGTACTACTAGGGTTAGGCTTAGGAAAGTTAGAAGGTAGCACACCATCTATATGTTAAGCCCGGGACTTAATGAGTGACGTGTTGTTTCAAAAAATGTAATATTCTGAAGTAATATATGTAATGTTTCAAGTCAACATCAAGCTTTTTAAAAAGGTTTTATTCAGCAAGACGTCTGTCACAGAGGAAACTGATGCCAAGTGAAATTTTAACTGGGCTGACTACTTATATCCAGAACTGTTAAATAACTCTTTTTAGTTTATGTATTCTACTTGAAAGTGAAGGATGGCATATGAAGGATATAAAAAATAATTACCTTGGGTTAAAAGTGTTTAGCTTGGAATATCTATCTTTAGAAGTAATTGAGTGTTGAATTTAAGACTTGAACATGTTCCTGAAAATAAAAGTTCAGTGGGGTAAATAGGAGGTTTTATTTTAGATCTAATTTAATTATCCTTAAATATATATGTGTTTGTGTTATTAATATATTTTTTGTTTAATATTTTGTTATAGGAATTGAATTTCAGAATGGAAATATTGACAACTCCATAGAACATGTTCAGAGCCAAGTATCTAACTATTTAAAACATGAACAGAAGGCTATGGAGGAACGCATTAGGTTATTCTCGAAAATGTTTCTGTTCATTTCAGTAGTTATTTTATTTTTCTTACTTCAAAATTTATAACTAATTATTTTTGTGCTATTGTATTTTTAAAATGCTATGCCCTAATCCATACTTAGTGATTTTTTTGAAAAAATTTTGTGACCCATATATTTTATTGTTAATGTTGAATCTGTATAATATTTTGAGGAAAGAAAATTATAATAATTCATTTTTTTTTAAATTTGTAATTTTGATACAGTGGAACCTTGCTTATTGAACATTTTCCAAAATCATTTTGTGAAGTACTCATTATATTGTTCAGGACCATGATCACATATATATGATCACGTGTTTCTCCCTCCAGGGAGTATCATATGTGATTGCGCTTTCCCTTCTCTAAGGCCCATGATCACACCGGCATGATCAGAGTTTGGAACATTTTTATATTAATTTTTACAAAACGCTACTTGATGGTTAAAGTCAGTTTTTTTTCTTCGAATAGTGTTTAACAAAACTTTGAATTTCAATATGTGCTTCCGGCTCCGAGTTTTTTTTATTAGATCCAGGGTATTTATAAATGTAAGTAACTGCACATGTTGAGATTTTTCGAGAGAATCTGGTATTTAAGAGTTTGTTATTTTGTGCTCTGGATTTCTGTTTATATTTTGACTAAGTTGGGAAAAGAAGGAAAGCTTATTAGTTTATTGGGCATCAGGCATTCATAATAGTTTCACTATTTATTTTATTTGTGGTTTATATTTACATCAATAGTTTTGATACTTGTAAGATATTTAAAAAACAGATTTTTATAGAACAAACGTGCTGACACATTTTTAACGAAAAAGAATCTTTCTTCTTGACTAATTTTTAATTTAGTAAGAACAAATGATTCTTTTTCGTTGGTATCGCATTTAGAATTGCTACAACCATTAGAACAGAAAACATAATGCCAAAGTGATGCTAAGAAAGCAAAGAGTATTATAAGGATTAAATAAAAATAAAAAATGACACACATTAGCTGTTATTTAAAAGATTTCTATCTGTTAAAACCGTATCAAGTTTATGTGAGAGTAAATTTATCATTTGATATTTGCCAGATCGTGTTTTCTAAGTTTTGCGTCTATTTTATATTAATCCTCCTGGGCGAAAAGAGTACTTTTTTTATTAAAATAAAAAAAATTTCTTTAAAATTTGGAATTGTTTTTTTTTAAATATAGCGAAAATGTTTGTACTGTTCATCCAGATGTCATCATTATAATAAAATAAATTTTAATGTATTTAAATGCATTTGAGATTTTACATGAATTTTTAAATGAAATTAGGCTTAGCAAGGAAATTCGCCCGATCCCGTGCGTGCGTATACTCTCGGAACGCTTGGGCCTGGGGAAAAGATTTTTTCGCCTTTCCTGAAAGGGTTAAGCGAAACTATTTTTTTCCTGTATAAATTAATGTAAAATACGGTAATGCATTCGATGCAATAAAAGAATATATTCAAACCTCTATAGTGTGAATTTTTCTGCATTGCAAACTTTCTCTTGGAACCAAGAACATTTCACGAATTCCTTCGTAAAATAACCTCCCTATAGCGAAGTGCATTTTCTATATAACGAACTTTTCTTATGATTCAATTTTTTTGTCTCCCTATTTTTAAAGTATTTTTGGACATTTCAAGGTATTCTTTTTTTTTTTAACACTTTTTATGAGGGTCTTGAAACATGATCTAGCTTTATTAGGTGCTTAACTCCTCGAGAACAATAGCATTCCTTGCGTTTCGTCTAAGCGCAATTTTTAACCCCTCGGTTCACTAGAAACATCTTCGATATCCCCTTTCACCCTCAGTGGAGTTGTCTCATGTCCTGGAACTAGTCTCCATTCGTTTCTAGTGTTGATTAGCTGTACTGGTTACTTCTTTTCTTGTTGCTCGAAAATGTCAAAACGTAAGTGCTTGAGCATCTAGAGGAAAAATTTAGTTCTTCAGAAAGTGGGTAAAGGCATCAAGAAAAGGGATTTTGGTTTAGAATTTGGTATTCCTCAAAACATATCACCTATTATATCAAAACGAGATTACAAAATTATGATTCATTGAATTCTTGTTCAAAACGTTTAAGAACATTTTTTTTCCTATTAGGGCTGCAGATTGGTATTTCTACCTTTGCAGACCTAGTACATTCCCCAGGAGCTGGTATCACTTTTTAGTGCGGCACCATATAGGCGATACGAATTGCTGCAGGTAATTTTGATGCCCAGTTTCCTCCCCAGAGGAAGGCACCTGATCTCTGACGATGCAAAATTTGTACTTAAAATTTTTTAATTTTGCTAAGAGCATCCAAGCTAAATGGACACTCAAGGGAATTTTTTACATGCCACATAATTATACGGCATGGATGCTGTTGATTTTCTTCATCCTGAAAATCCAGCGACTTGGGCTGGGGTTGATCCTGCAACCTTAAGTGCAGAAGACCAGTGACAAACCAACTACGCTACCCAGCCAGCGTTTAAGAACATATCCCTATGAAGCTGTTGACGATGCAGTTTTGAAGTGGGTTCACACAATGGGAAATAAAATTTTTCTGATCCCTGGACCTTTTGCAATAGAGGACTCTTCAATTTGTGAAGGCACTGGGATACGACTAATTTCTAGGTAGCAATTGAATGGCTTGAAAAATTTATGCCCGAAGCGGTTTTTGGTGTATTGCAAAGCTTTGTGGTGTATTACGAAACAAAATGTTTTTTCAAACAAAATTAACATATCTTATGATTAATTAAAGAATCGTGCTATAATGTATGTTTAGAATTTTTATTTATAAAATAATGTATGTTTAAAATTACTTGTATGCTTTAAATTAGAAAATGTCCTTAAAGTTCATTAATTTCAATATCAAATTATTTTCTTAGTGTTGAAAATCCAGTATTTTCCTCAAAGTTCTTTTTTCTTGTTTTCCTTGCAGTTTTGCTATCTATCTTTCTTTTCTTTTTGTTTTTTCTTGGTCTTGGTATTTCTTCCTCAGATATAGAAATAAATATTAATGTACAAAAAGGTGCAAATAATTACTTTTTCTAATACATAGTGTTTATGAATTTAAAATTTGTTTTATGTGGTTTATAGTGTATATTGAATGATTAAACTCTATACAACGAATTTTCCGTATAACAAACTTTTTGGGGGGATTTAGTGTCTTCGTTATATAGAGAGGTCCGAATGTACTCATAAAAGGATTGGAAATCATTCTTTTTTTTTTTTTGTTCTGCAGTATGAAGTAATTTGAAATATATGAATTTGATTTCCTGAAAACCAAATATTTAAGATAAAATTTTTAAAAAAGATCAAAATAAGTATAGTTTGTTTTATAATATGTACCTAAATCTTTTCTATTAAAAAGCTTCTTAGAGACATTTGTTTTTGCCGAAACTTAAAAATTTGTGTGAGTCATAGCATTATCATTAAGTAAATTTGTAGCCACTGCCTTATTGGGACAATGCTTCTCAGTGTATGATGCAACAGTTTTTCATATTTTCAACATTTCTTTTTTTGTACTTGAAGATTGAAGCTCAGACAAACTCCTCCACAACTTACTGGGAAACGCAATGCAAATCCATAGGATCTAGTAGTCAGCTCTTGGCTCTTTTCTTTCAGAACTCATTGTTATCCACCCGTTGCTTCATGACTTTGGCCAATGACACACTTCATTGACTAGACTCCAAGAACAGTTTCGAACTCCTTATTTACATTTCACAGCTCTCTTCAGAAGAGGCTTCTTTCAAAAACAACTACAGCTCTCTCGGTAACAGTTTTTGCACTCTTACAAATGCATCCTTTTTATTGCCCAGCTGGTAGTTACTCCCATTCCTTGGGTAATTCCCATATTCACTGTTTTCCTTCCCCTTTTAGTTTGACTGTGTAGTTCAGCGATACTCAACCTACCTGGCCGCATGCGGCACACCAAGCCTTTTTAAGTGGCCTGATCATAACCCAGTGTTCTGAGAAATTCTTTTATTTAAGACAATGCATTAAAAATTTGAAAGCAATTTTTTGACAAGAAATCAAATATATCAATTTTGCTGTCAATGTCGTACTGCTGCGAATTGATATTCTTTCATATTCTGGTTACAGTTAGGGATAACAGACAACAGTGGAGTAGGGACAATTTTATGGGCAGAACTAAGTTTGAACAATCTTTCATACCTTTCAAGCGTTTTGTAGTGAAAAACAAACATAGACCAGTACTTGTTTGATTTGTCACGAAAGTGCCGTACTTAAAAAATACCAATAAACAGAAATTATTCAATGACACTTTTCCTCTTTCAAGAGGTGATAAATAGGCTTTTTTGAATATTCTTTGCAACAGCAACAAAGTGTTTTGTCAGTGTTAATGTCACAGTAGTAACAAAGACATCCTAAGAAGTTATGTTATTGGTAATCACATGAAACCGTTTACTGATTCAAAAATTGTGAGGCAGTGTTTCTTATATTCTTTAAATTTAGTTTTAGTGACAAAAATAAATAACAAAAATAATAACAAAAAGCAAAAGAGGAGTTGAAATGTTTTGATCAATATTCCATGTTTTAAATTTCCAATGTTATCTTGGTCTTAAAGCATCCCCCCCCCCCTGTTTGACCTCATGTTGCGGCCCACGTGAAATGGCTGACATGTATGCGGCCCAGCAGAAAAAAAAGTTGAGACCCTTGGTCTGGTTGATTCCCATTTTAACAATATTAAGGTTTTGTCAAAAGATTGCATTTAAGCCCCCCCCTCCCCCGTTTGCTTACTATTTGCCGCATCTTTTTGTTTCTACTTTAGATTCTTCATTCTGGGTATTTCCTTTCTTTTACTCTAGTGGTGTTGCCTATTGATCAAAATTTTTCCTTCAGAACATCTTGTAATCAGAGAGAAACTGGCTTCATCGTTATTAAATCTCCAAGTACTTACTGATTATGGAAGAAACGTTCATTAAGAGTAATTTTTTTATAATTTTTTATGTGAGTGATATGCTTGTTAAGTGAGGTTCCACTATATTATGTATTAAAGATTTTGCTTTTCCTAGCTATTACTATAGTGTTTTATCCAAATATTTGGTATTTTAAAAGCACAGTAAAGGCAGTTGATAGTAACACTATAGGCAATTTACTTTACGTTTATTTTAGACGTTTCACTGAACAACAACAAACTAATTACACAAACTTGTTGCAAAAAGTAAGGAAAAACAAGCAGGCCATGGTCTACTTAATGATTAAATGTAAAGAGAGCCAAAACCAAGGAGAAGGTGAAGCAGCCCCAGAATCTTCAATAGGATCTCCTTCTGTTCCAAACAGAGATTCTGGTAAGTTTGCATTTTAAAAAACAATAGAAAAATAAAAGATAATATAGTAAGAATTATTTTAATGCTTCTTTCAAACATTATTCAGGGTTATCCCCCCCCCCTTCATCTCTTAAACTGTGTTACTGATTCTCAATTCCCCCTTCCTTGATCCGTCATGGTTCTTCATTTTAAGTCTTAAAAACTGCACCATATGCTTTGAATTAAATTAAATTTACAGTAGACACCAACATCAGTACATGAAAAATATTGTCTTAGCAACCCATTTAAGGCTGTCTTCATTTAATGTTAATACTTCCCAGATTTTGAATATTTTCTGATTTAAAAGTACTCAAGATTAATATGTTCTGGCCTCGCTTGTCTATAAAGGGCAACATATTTTATCATACTACTCATTTTTACCTGATTTGACCCATTTTTTCTGGTATAACATGTGTTTTGCATTTTTCTCCTTTACCACAATGCTAAATGAGCTATGCTTTTACATGTTAAAAGGAAAAATGAATTATTTAGGGAATATTTTTTGATATTTTAAAAACTGAATATTATAAAAAGATGTATGAATTGCAACATTGCGGATTTTCATGACAATCGAGACATTTTTTTTCTGAAAATGTGCTCTGCATATAGTTTAGGCTCTAGTACATTTGGCAAAGAGGCATAGTGGATGTGGAAAAACTGCAGCTTCATAATGAACTTATTGCAAATCGATACATGATTCCATCTGAAACCTTTACGTAAATCGCAAGTGTCAAACTGGAGAAATGAAGGAATCTAATGCATTCCCTCGCCTCTTGTAAAACCCACAATGATCTCAAGACATGCTTTGGTTTGTAAAATATAACACAAGTGTGATCTATGTTTAAAATCTCATGCAGTTAAACTACAGTTATTTCCTCTAAACATTTCTTATCTTTGTATTTTTAAAAATGTATGAAATCAGCAGTTGTCAATAAATTTTAATCACTGCGCCCAATAGTTGTATATCTAGATTGATTAATTAATCCTTTCTTTTTTTTGTTGCTATTTGAAATGAAGATTTTGTAAACATTTTCTTTAATATCCATTTAAAAACAATGCTTTTGTCTAGTCATGCTGTTTTCTGTCATTGGTTTGTCATTTGAACTAAATCTTCCCAGTTCCTTTTTCTTAAGTTAACTATTCCAAAATGTAAATCGAACAATGTTTGGCTATTTTTTGTCATTTTAATTGTATTCGCTTTTTATTTATTTAAAAGCGACATTCATCTGAAAACTATGAATTGTATAAGCAAATGATAAATGCAAAATTTTAAGTATTAATTGTTTTAAATGACTTGAAATCTTTTAACTCATTTTATATAGTTTTTTTTTGTATTAACATTAATATTTGGGTAATGTCAATTTCAGTCTAAATATTGAATATCATGCAATAATTAATATTCTTATATTTTGATATCAGCTAATGATTCATCAACATCGACTGATTCTGCATTTGATAGAAGTGACACTAATGAACTACCTGTAGATGATGCTAAAAAAACTCAAAATATGAGGGCTTTAAGAAGAACAGTGTCTGTAAGTAAATGCTGTATTGAGATTATCTTTTTGTAAAGTATTTTAGAAAATTTTGTAAGACAGAATTATGTAATAAAAAGGCTATTTAACTGTATTAGTTTAGGTAAATTGTCATTGTATGATTAATTATCACATTTTTTGCTTAATTATCTATGAAAATATTAGTGATTTTAAAATGTATCCATTTTCTGAAGTTCATCCGAAGTTTTTATAAAGGAATTTTTGAAGTACAGATTTGTTAAAACTTTAGTTAGTGTTGAATATAACAAAATATGAAACTTATATAAATTACATTATGAGATATTGCTTATACCTTCTTTGTTTTTATCTATAAATCAGAATTGTTTCAAATTTTGTGAATCTCTTTTATTTCATATAAGTGATTAGGAACCCCTTTATATTGGGTGAACCATGTTTATTCTAAATATTGAGTCTTGGATGTTGACAAAAAATCAGATAATTTATTCAAATTTCAATGTTAGTACAATTTTGGATAAGATTTTTATTGGGGGGGGGGGTCCCTATAAGCTATTAATAAAAATTAATGAAGTTTGAAAATTATTTGATGTGCATTTATATTGTAGAATCCTGGTCGTTCAAGAACAAAAGTGAAGCGAGAACTTAAGCGTGCTCCAGCAAGCATCGATGTTGGAGGTCAGTTTGTGTTTCTCTGAGAACAATATTGTCAAAATTTCTTTTAATGTGTTACATTCAATTCACTGTAATATAACAATTGAAAAATATTAAAAAATATTTCTTATTATGGTAGTAAAATCAAATAAATCAATCCGAAAATTGATTAAAATTTTAGCTTTTGTTTGAAAATAACTCTTTTATTATAGAGGTTGTTTTTACCATATTTTTTTAGATGAATTTACATCATGCTTATTCATATGAAATTTATACTTTTTAGTGTACAAATATTTTCTAAAGAGATTCAGAATTTTGTTTTTCTGTGTTTCAAATATGAACTTTGCATAAGTTATTTTTGTACAAATTTTAAGTTATCTATAAGATGCATTCATTGCATGTATATATAATATTTTTTAATGCTTTGTATTAGTTTCAGTAAGTTTTATTTCATATATTTTTATTTTAGGGGTTTTTGATATGGAAGAATTTGAAACAAAGGAATCCCTGTCATGTAATTCTGAAGAGGATACAGATGGTTGGTATTATAAAATTTTCTCATGGGGGTTGCTTGTAATTTTTTGATGAATTCTGTTTATCTGACTAGTACTTAAAACTTGTTTCAAAATTTAAAATATTCAAAGTTTAATGAGTGTGATGATGAGAAATATCCAGATTATATATATGTCAGGCCCCAGGCCTGCTGGTTAAATGAGGAGGGCATCATCTAGAACAAATACTTCTTTATTCTTTGGTTATCATCTCAAATCCAACATGGCGGCCCTTGGGCGCGCAACCGAGTTGAACAATAGACGGTAATCCGGCAAGGAGTCGAACAGCTAAGCCTTTTCCAGTACGCGTTCTCCTTCGTTAGCGCTCGCTCCACCTTTAAATAGGCTTATTTACCCACAAATCCTTACGCGATGATAAAGAGTTCACTCTATTTTTATTTATTACTCCCTTAATTTTAAAGCTAATCTTTTCAAACCTGATATATATATATATGTATATATATATATATATATATATATATATATAAAATTTCCTTTTTTTATTTAATATTTAAAATTTCTCGCATACGTAATTTGAATTAAGTTTTAATTGTGTGTCAAGATTTTTTGTTTCTTTTTGTTATTTATTCTTCATTACCAAAAAATTTTATTGTTCATCCTTAAATGTTTAACTTTGAATTTTGTTGTAATTTTCCTAGAATTTCACATTATTGAAAGTGATTTCATTTACTATAATTTCAATTAACTGTGCACATTTAGCTGAAATGGTATGAAGTATATTTAACTATTTACTTTAACATTAATTTTATGCCATTTGGTTTCCATATATTGTTTAAAAGGCTCCTTTTAAACCTTGCTTACAAGTTTTAGGAAAAAATTATATTGAATTTTTTTAAAAAAAGTATATTTTCTCTGATAAGTTTGAATCATATATTGTTTTCTCTTCACGCTTTTAGATTCTGATAATGATAATGCACCTAATGCAGCTGAAAATAAACCTGATGAAGAGCTCAATTATGCTACATCACTTCCCATGTCCATTCCAGCATTCTCGAATTACTCGCATTTTTCTCTTATAGAAGATGATGAAAAGGTTATTGCAATGTTTCAGCTCTTTTATGTTGAAATTGCATTAATTTCCTACCTAATTTTTTAAGCTTGTTATATCCTGATTTTATTTTCATCCAAATAATTTTGATTTGAAAACTAAGTTTTACTCATAAAATCTTTAAAAAAATTTTTTCTTAATGTGTTCTAAATGTATGAATGTAGAATTTTTCATTATGTTGTGTATGCTGATATATTTAAATTGGATTATTTTTTCTCCTTTTTTTCATATCCTTATACAGCATTTTTTGTAGTCATGGATTTTAAAAATAAAATGCTGTGATATTAGAAGGCATTTGAAAACTTAATTTTCATATTAAACAATATATATTGCATTAGACATCAGCTTATAAGTAATACTTAAACATTCAAATTGATGCACCTTATTTTTTTAGGAATCTCCTCCTAAAGCCCCAGAAGATATTGCTGCAAGCATGCGTGCTCTTGCTTGTAGTGTCAGAGATGGCACAGAAATGTTTGGAGAATTACCTCGACGTCGTTTGAATACTGGAGAACTCTTGGCGTTCAGGCCATTTTAGTCATTTTGTATTTATTTACATTATTTCAAGGTAAGCGCTTAATATATAATAACCTTCAGATATATATGTTTATTTCTATGGAATGTAGAGAACCCTCTATTCCATATCTTTTTAAAGAGTCGATTGTTTTAATGAAAAAAAATTGTGTTTATATATGAAAGTAATGATGCAATATTTTGAAATTTATCTCCTGTTTCATGTTCAAAGTTAAAATTCCTGAATTTTTAGTTTGGGCATAATTTTTTTGCTTAATTCCATTGGAATTTTGTTATTCCAAAGGCTTTTTTCTGTATCTTCATTTTCCTGATGTTAGACAACTTTTACCTGAATGCACAAGGTATTCTCTCCAAAACATTTTCATTATTTTGGGAATATAAGTATATAAAACTTATTATAAACTGAGATAGAAATACACTCATGTCCTAACTTAAGTTCACAAACATACAATCTGTGAAAAACTATGAACTGTTCTCTGTGTTATTACGAGCTTTGGCACGGAGATGTACTACAATGTGAGAAAGAATATTGCAAAATAACAAAATGGAAAAGATTTTAATTTTGAATTGAGTTAGGGCATATTAAATTGTGAAATCATGAGTTAAGGATACGGCATTTACCTCATGAAAAGTCTCTTAATGTGGAGTTTGACCACTGTGCTCTGGTATTTAAGCCTCACAACGAGCTGCTGTACTGTTTATTAGTATCAAAAATTTTTATGGCAACAAAGCCCATTTCTCCTAAACTGGTACTTTTAATTCCTTAGGGGTCCTGGGAGGAGCAAAGTTGATAAATGGCTTTTTTTAAACCATCTCAAACATATTCAATAGAATTGTGATCCGGAGATTTTGAGGATCAATCCATATGGTGGATATCCGATCCTTCATGAAATTAATCAATAATATGAGTTCTGTGTAGCCACACATTATTGTCCATGAAAATGTAGTCTGGGCCCATAGCACCTAGAAAAACCTCACATAGGCTTCCAGAATCTCATTCCTATAGCGCTGTGAGTTAAAAGTATTCACATCTAAAACGTACAGTTGCGTACGACTTCCCAACATCATGCCACCATAGGCAAGGATTCCTTTTTTCATAGGAGGGATTGTCCTTGTCACTTGACCATGGATTTAAATTACAAGGTCCATTGCCAAAAACCCTAGTGTGGCTGAACAGCACAGCATTAATATTAACTCATAGGAGGGATAAAAGTGAGCTCCATTTTCTCTACAGATGAAAGCTTGACTTTAATCACTTTGTCTGATACATTGTGACTCATCACTGAAAAGAACATGCTCCATTCTTGTGGTGTCCACAACTGATGTTTTCAGCTCCACAATATCCGGTTTTTCCTATTGGATGCAGTCAAAGGGATGCCAGGCATAAAGGCCAATCTTTGCAGGACTGATGACTGAAATTCTTCTAGACACTGTAGCAAGGTCATGAGCAAGCTGACAAGCTGTTGTCCAGCGGGGTCATCATTTGCTTAATCTCAAGTAACATTCCTGTGCAGGTGTCATTCCTATATTGTGGCCTTGGTTTACCTTCCTGGTAACAGCACCACTTGTTTGAAATAGATTCCATAGTTGGGAGACCAATTTTTTTCCCCGGTGCCTCCAATAACCCTCAAGCCTCCTCTGCTTGAGATTGGCCAGCTTCAAGCCTGCCAATGACTCTCCATCTCAAAGAATCATGTAAACGATTATGAGAACTCAATCACACTGCAACCAAGCTAACTTGTTTGTTTTAATGCAATATTCACACAGGGGTGGCTGTAGAGCCGGACCTCTGCCCGGGGGGACAAATTTAAAGGGTGGCGTTTGGATCAAATTTGAAACATATTTTTTTGTTACAAAAAAATTTAATATATTTGAATTTAGTATTTCATTTAACGTATCTTATTTCCTTATTTTGTAATTTGTATATTTATGTCAGTTTTCTTTTTATGCTGAAACTTGAAGTGTTCGAGGCGGGAGTATATGTTGAATGATGAGACTTGATATGTTTACACATCATTCACTAGTAACTTTCTTCCCATTCCGGAGTGAGGACACAACAGATATTCCTGTTGCCTATACAATGTCTGATATCAACTATCCAAAAGGGGACTAGGTTAATAAGTTTTTGGTAGATAGAAAGCCGCAGAAGATATTTTTTTTAGTTTTGAGTGTAGTGTTATACTAGAAGTTTTTAAATAAACGTTTGTGTGTATATATATATATATTGTTGTGCTGCCTTTTTGTTCTCAAGAATCGTTTGTTTTATAGGTGTGTATGTACGGGGACAATTTATCTTTTTGTTTTTGTTTTCTTTGGAGAGAAGGGCGGGATTTTCCATTTTTGTCCGGGGTGGCAAAACTGCTAGAGCTGGCCCTGATTCGCATAACTGCAGGCAAAATTCCCAGATGCTTAAACTGCCTGAATTCAATAGTTCTACAATAAATAACTCTAAATAACTTCTTTTTTTAATACGAAGATTGATATTGGACTACTTGTTCTTCAAAATATATAAAATACAAATTCTCTAAATTTTACTGGTAGCAATTTAGAATTTTGTTAAAAACCATATTTGTGACTTTAATTTTGGACATGAGTGGATGATCAAAATAACTTCTCTGATATTATATGGTCTAGGTTAGCTTTTTAGTTGGCCGAATAGACTAATCAAGTCATATTTCTATAAAAGTTATATGACAATGAAATTCATTGTTTTTTTTAAAATTTCAGATTAATATTTTATATGCAGGTAATCATTGTATATATACTGCTGGCCACACAAAATGCAACACCCTGAAGAAAGCATGCACTCCACGTGAAATTTGCATCATGCGTTGATGGCGATGAAGTATGCAAATAATTAACATTATAGCAAAGACGCACATCACGGGTGACCGTAGCACCACCTGCAAGCTCTACATAAGAAGAGAACAGATTGGCGATTTGAAGTATGGCTATTTTCTTTTCGTTTGCGCTACTTACCTGTGCCTCGTGGAAGAGATCGAGCTTCTCTTGACCAAGTTTCTGAATTTGGCCAATTAAGAATAGTAGTCAATAAGGATTGAGGATTATCCTTCATAGAAATTGGTCAACATGTTAAACGAAATCGAGCAACTGTGATACGGGTCAATCATGGCTGGATGCAGGTGGAAACGACGAAGCGAATCGCACCCATCTCGTTGCCACATCGCTAACGATAGTACAACAGATTCAGTCGTACGCATCATTCGGTGTATAATCGTACCATTCGACGCCATTTGCAACAGGGGGAAATGTCCACAATGAGTCCATTGCTTCGTTTTACCCTTGACTGGAAATACCTATCTGGACTACACCATATCTACTTTTGTAATATGTGGAAGCTGCATGGTCTGCTCTACCCTAAAAATAAATCCAAAGCCTCTTTAATTCTTTGCAGAAGTGTGTGGTTGAGGTTATAGCCAACAATGGCAGCTACACTCGTTTCTGATTTTGTCATCATCCACACATCACAAGAGGCTGTAATTTTAATTGTTTTTATTTTTGTACATCATGTTATCTGCCAAATAAATTTCGCTGTGATATCTCTGGTCCTTCTTGGTGTTGTATTTTGTGTGGCCAGCAATGTACTTTATGGAAACTAGTTAATTTGAAAATATTGCATATAAATTAGATGAACTGCCTGTGCAATAAAATATAGTTATATGTATGTACTAATATGCAAATACAAGTTTCATTATATTAAATCATAACTATATTTCTACCTTTGTAATTATATTTCAAATTCTTACACTTTTAATTATTTCATTTTTATTTGAAGAACCTTTATTTCTTTCTAACTTTTTGGTTGAGCTTATAAATGTATTTCAAATTACTCAGCTTTTTTGTTGCAGATGTAATTAAATATAAATATATTTCTGGAACATGTTTAAATTTCATTTTATTGTTTCTCCTATATTGCCAAATTTTTAGCCAAATGAACTGCATTAAGGTTATTTTAGTTTGTTTTGAAATTTTGTTTAAATAAAAATCACAAACTATGAGTTGGGTTATATACATATTGAGGAAATGGCTGTTTGTTATCAGCATTGGTTAACCTTTTGATAATGGGCTGCAATTTTATTGTTGCATGAAAGTTTATTAACGTAAAAGTGACCAATTTAGACTATTTTGAAAAAACTGGACCAATGCAGTGTTTTTCATAAAAATAAATATAGCTTTGGTAAGTTATGTAAATCTGGAATGATTACTCATCTTCATTGCAGCACTTGTTGTGTTTATATTTGTAACTAAGATGTTCTGTATTTTTTAGATGGTAAAACAAATGTCTTTCCTATTCACATTGCAATTGTTCTTTTACACTTCTTATTTGAATAATATTAAAACACATTTTACTACTTTTGTGTGACAAATTTTAATTTTACTTACCAGTTTTCTTCAGCAGCTTATCTTTAGGTAGGTATGGGATTTAGGATCCCTCTCTCTCAAGATGCTAACACCCCGTGTTGTGTACTATCTTTGGAAAACACAAAAAATGCTCTAGCCATCTTTTGCTTTTTCAAGCCTCTTTGTCGAACAATATTTATGCTTAACTACATCTAGATATCAAATAAACATTGGTATTACTGTTCAATTAACTAATATTTGGTGCAACTAGGCCAAATATACTTGTGCCATCAATGTTAACAATTTTCATTATTGCATTCCAACTGAAATTTAATCCAACATATTCTTCTATTTTGACTATTTCGTGTTTGCATTGGGTCCAAAGTCTCAATTTTAATTTGATTTTAATTAAACTCTTTAATATTCCAACTTTGTAATAGAAAGTTTGTCTATCAGGGGCAGGCGATTATTTTCTCTGATGTTTATTACCTTAATCCCATTGAATTTCAATAGGTTCTCTTTATTAAAATATATTTAGGAACATAAGAGCATATATGTAAATCTATCTTCATATTAAGATGAGGTACTCACAAAGTATCTCCTCATCGTAATTTTCTGTCGGAACTGTTTTCTTCTTTTCCATCAAAATTGCAAATGTATTTTACTTTTAGGTGCTGGTATGAGCTGTAAATTACATGGAACGTGAACTGTTATGTGTTTACAACTTTCTGGTAGATTTCCAACTCCACTGTTTTCCATGTAGTGGAACCTAGAAGATTGTCAGAGTACTGTGTTTTTTAATGGGGTTTGTGGCGATTTAACTTCTTGTGATGTCATAAATGTTAATTCGTTTTTCTATTAAGTTAGTACGAAACTTTATAATGTATGGACTGTCCTCTGTATGAATTACCAGATGAGCTTGTATTCTGTATGTGAGGTTTAAGAAGTAGAATAGTAGTTTCTAAATGTTCTATAACCCTGTGCATGGAACAATGCTCCCTATGTGCTGCCAAATGTTATTTACTGCATTTGTAATAATCCCCGATATTTTCAAGATGTCAGAATAAACACACTAAATATATTTCCATGTGTTGAGAGGTTTATATTTGATTTGAAGTTAGCACAAAATATAGTAAATGATGAACTCTCTGATATGTACCATCTATGATACAATTGTAATATGATAGTTGTTTTTTTAAGTAATAAGATTTAATAGTAACCTTGACATTTTTAATATTCCTATGTGTTGCATATTAGAGATTATACTTTGACTGCCTGTGTTTGTCAAATGAAACTCCATAGAAAAATATTTAACTCCATTTTTATATTGTTTACAAGTGCTATTGATTGTTCATTATATGACAGTTTAATATGTATGATTCAACACGAGCCATATTATCTCTAGTCCCTAAATATAGCTATCAACTTTTTTAGGATATTTGATCTTTGCTCTGTAATGCTTTTATTTCATGCAAAAAAAAAAAATTCTTGATCAGAAATTGATTTTTTAACTTATTCGAAGTTAAAACAGTCCTAAGTGCATCTTGTCATACCTTGTTTAGAAATGGTAAGAAGTTGATTGTAAATTGTTTGAATTGAACATATAAATTTAGAATTCTGCCATTAAATATATCATCCCCTTCTATTTATGTCAATATTCTTATATTATTCTCTACTTGGAAAGAAAAGTAATATATAAATATTTTACATTTTAATGCAAGCTTTATTTTATATATATATACATACATACATATATATATGTTTGCATGCATATTCTTTTAAAATGTAATTCGGGACAAAATAAAGTCAATTTTTTTAATGTAACAGTACCAATGGGGAAAAAATGTTTAATTATATCAATACCCATTGTGTATTACAAAAAGTACAACATTAATGATCTTAGAATACTTTTTTATGAGAAACAATGATGCCCACACAAAATGTAATGAAAATCATAAATTTCCTCACTTTTCTGATCGATGCACTTTAAGTTTCGGATCTTTCTAAAACTATCACAGAATTGCTTGTAATTGAAATAGTACCATATTTTTTTTTTTTTTTTTTTTTTTTTATTTATTAAAATTCTAATATTTTTCTATTTTAATTAATAGTATCTGTTGTAAGAAATATTGCTTCTTTTCCTTTTCATTTTTTTCCCCTCTCCTTCTTTTTCACTGTGTTTTTTAAACTAAAATTTGTGTTGAATTATAATTCTATAATGTTTCTTGGGGGTTGTAGTACTAATACAAATTGATGCAATTGTCATATCACAATATTCTAGGCCTGGGACCAGATTACTTAGGATATATAGTTTCCCTCCTCTTCTCCTCCACCAGTAAACATTAGTTCACCTTTTATGAAGAAAAAAAGTTTCCTTATTTTTATTTTGAGTACCTAAAATACTTAAAAGGTATTTTTTCTACCACATATCGGTTAACTTAAATGAGCACTTGCCCGTGTTTATTGTCAGAGAAATTAATTTGTATATTTATATTCACAGTAATGAAATTAATATACAAGTTTTCTCAACATAGGAACTTTTCTTTTTAAATATGCATGACAAAACTGTGTTTCAAGCATTTGCATTCTTAATGCATATTTTTTCCTGTCAAAAAAATTTGTTTCAAACAATATTTATAAAGATTTTAAAATGTATGAATCACTTCTAGCTGAGTTTTGTTTTTAAAAAGGTTCTATTCCTTTCTTTGTCTTTATGGAAAATAGTTTAAAACAATATAACTACTATTGAGTATTTTTATTCTATGATTCTATATCTTTCTAGTTTTTAAGTCAATTTCTGGTATTCATCCAGATGTGTTTATAATTTTAAAATTAAATTTGCTGCAGTTTATTATAACAAATGCTGCATACACTTAGTACTATTACATCCTGATTTTTAATAGTGTTTTCATTGTACAGGAAGAAATACTGATAGCCTTTATCCTTTATTTTTAATTATGATTAAAAGTTATTAGATCAGTTAGGTTTTATTTGCAGGATTTCTCACTTTTTTAACACAAGTTTGATACATCTACTATTGATGTGTTTTTTTTCACTTATTCTAACTTTTTTTATACGTTAACTTTTCTTCTGTAAAAATCCAGAAAGAAGTTACAATAATTTTTAAATTATTGTATTGGTGAAGTTAAGTTGAGTAAAAAATAGAATCTCATTATCTTGGTTTCAGTGCCAAATGTAGTTAAATTATATTAAATAGTTAAATTTAAACAAATGAAGAAACAACTAAGTTCGATATTTTCTTAGAATGCTGTCAGTGGAATATATTAGTTATGTAAGAAAAGGAGAACTAAAAGATTATATTCATTTTTTCAGAATTAATGTTTGTTAAGACTGTTGATATTATTGAATATCCTATTTATATTTCTCTCAATATAAAAAAAATTTAAGTACATATAATTGTCAATGTATGATGCAAGCACATGATTTTAAATTATAGTCTTCATGAATAAAGGAAATGAAGTATATGGTTACATTGTTTTATATTGATTGGAGTTATTCTTTGTCTGTGACAGGTATGATCCATTACTTTGAAACCGTTCTTATGAAATTCATAAGATTGTATCTGGTATATGTACTCACACATATGTTAATTAAAGTATTTGTACTGGGTAATGAATATTATATTATAGGAAAAAGGCTTTTTTTATTATGTTTTAGATTTTTCAATTGTTAACTTATAAAAAGAAGTTAAATCTCACATTAATATTAAACAATACATTTATATGTTTTTAAGTGGGAATAAATGTTAACCTTTATTTAAATCTCAATTAATGTTTTTATTAAGTGGAGTTTTATCCTTTATGCTTTCAAAATATTATTTGCCTTTACTTAGGTTACGAATGTTAAATGATTTCATATATTATCATTTTCAAAACAACATGTACGAAAAAAGCTTTGTTGTCAAAATTCTTTTTATTGCAGTATGAAAGGAAATATAAACTATATGTATGTATGATGTAAATATCTTTCTGTTTGTGTATTCTCCTAATTATCACTGTTAAAATTTGTATCAAAAATTGGGCATCTTAACGGAAAGATTTTTTTTTGTTTTGTGTTTTTAATTTCAATCTAAATTTTTAAGGGTAATTTTGTGATAGTTTTTCTATTCTCAGAAGAATAAGAAACATTGATTTAATAATTAAACATGCACTTTTTTCCCATGCATGTTTAGCGCACAATTAAATAATTGCCAAATTTTTAAACATTATAAAATGGGAATGGACAAATTTATGAAGAAAATATCCATTATGGATTTTAAATTTTTGTAAAATGTACTTTTTTACTACATAGTAAAATGTTTATAACCATTTTGAATCTTAATAAACATTCAGCCCTCGTTCTTCGTGTTGATATTTCAATTTTTGTATTACAAATAATTTTTGTTGTTATAATAAAATATAATTATAGTGTTTGCTTTGTGTATTATTTTTTGTTTCTTTACTGTATTAATTATTCTAAATACATGTATTTAGTTGCATGTCTTAACACTGCTTTTTCATTTTTTGCATTTATTACAGGCAGTATTTTTAGACACAATATATATATATATATGATTAACTATTTCTCATCCACAATATTAGTACAATTAATATGGGTAGTAATTAAAAAAGCAATTGTATAAAATGCAATGTTGTACTACAAAAAGTCACTAACAAACATTCTTTAAAAGACTAAAATTATAAATACATTTATATATATATACTTGGTGTCCAAAAGTTAAGCATAAATCATTAAATGCGAAAAACATGGAGTCAATATTTGTAACATTATTCCAAATTTCTTGCGGATATTAATTGGGTGAAGAAGAAACATTGGGTTTATGCAAAACTTTTCAGTCGACTACGTCCTGCGCGAAACACCGTCGCATGTCGGAACGCAGAGAAACCGATTCACGCAGCATAGGCAGTTCAGACAAGTTTCGTGCAACTGCTGTGCAAAGGAACGTTGTTAACCATCAAACAAGGTGAATGATGGCACAAAGACGCCAATTGGACATGTTTACGAAAGGAAGAATTGTTGGAATGCTGGAATCCTCACGATCACAAACCAAAGTGTCATGAATTCTGAATGTGGACCAGTCGAATCTCAAGACTGTGGCAGAGGTTTCAAAGAATAGGAGATGTTACCCAACAACCAGTACCAGGTTGACCAAGAGTTACAACCCCTCGCCAAGACCATTATCTGGTAATAAGTGCGGGAGTCTATGACTTCTCAAAGATACAGAGATGAAGTTCTTGAGCCTTATGTTCGCTTGTTTCAAGGTGCTGTCGGTCCTGACTTCATATTCATGGATGATAATGCGTCATGTCACCGAGCGGTGCTGATTGATGACTTCCTTGAAACGGAAAACATCCAGCGCATGTTGTGGCTTGCGAACTCGCCTGATTTAAATCCTATCCAGCTTGTATGGGATATGCTCAGGAGACAAATTGCAGCCCTTTCGCACCCACCAAGCTCCGTTACATAACCTAGGAGAGCTCTCCAAGAAGCTTGGAACCGTTTGAGCCCACAACTCATTCATCATCTCATAGCAAGTATGGCAAATCTTGTGCAGCATGCCTGGCTGTCAGAGGTGACCACACGCCTTATTAAACTGCAGCATCGTATTTTAACATTTTTTTTCATTTTTTCTTTAAAGTGTGAATCCTTGCTATACTCAGTTTTCATTCAAACTGCTACTTTGAATAATAAAATTAATTATCATTCTTTTGATTTGCTTCCTTATTTTATAACCATTTTGCACTCGCGTATCACGTTTTCTGCTATTCTGATTTACAGTTCCTTCTTTATTCACATAATTATCAATTATGCTTAACTTTTGGACACCAGTGTATATATCTATATATTGTCTTATAGAAAACATTAGCTCGTTTTTGAATCAAACAAAATCTTTATTATAAAACATGATATTTTTTCTGTATACTCCTTTAATTCAAGTGTGTATATAATCCATATTTTTGTTTAGTTTGTGCTACTTTGTTGGAAATTTCAATGATAAATATTTTCATATATTCTTGCATTGAAATTATTATGTATTGTACAAAAAAATAAAACTTTACAGTCAAATTCTCGTATCTAATTACTAACTTTACTATTTGGTATAAAGCTGACCAAGGTGTCATTAGTTTTCCAAATAGTCATTTTACAAATTGTGCCACTCACTTTTAAATATGTAAGATTAATACATTTTCACATTTGAAAGATCTAAACTAGATATTTACATATGTTTGTGTAGTATTTATTTTTTAATATATATGTTTATTAAATGCTTTACCTTGCAGTATTTTACACTCTCTTCATTTAAAAATACAGTGTTGCCGATATAATAATTAATGGACTGTATATTTAAATTTTAATAAGCGAAACGAATCCCAACCATATGGGATCGCTATACTTTTCGAACTGAATATTAAAGGTTACAACAGTTGGCTCGGAGCAAAATCTATACAAGGAATTCTCGCCAACATCCTGCCCCGCCTTGCAATGACGAAGGCACTCAAGTTTACATTATACAATTATTACAATAAAAGTTACAATAATATGGGAATAATACATGACAATAACAATTACACAATTCAATAAAGATACAATAATAATTATAAATACAATTCTGATGACAAAATCAATTGACATATGGTAAATTGGCAATTTTAGGGACTGGTCTTTTATAAACTCCCTGGTTATCCTATAAAGTCACTACTCTGACTAAATTATCCTTACCAGGGTGTAATTTTAGAATGCGTGCCAATTGCCATTTTAAAAGTATGAATTCTCTGAGGGTTTAACTAACACTAAATCCCCTTCCTTGATACCTACATTGCCCTTACGCCATTTGGGTCTCTGTTGCAGTCTATTTAAATATTCTGAGACCATTTACGCCAAAAATGTTGGTTCATCCTTTGTACCAACTGCCATCGGCTTAATCTATTCATGGGGATCTCAGTGTAATCAGGATCAGGTATTGCAACCAATGATGATCCAATTAGAAAATGTGCAGGAGTTAAGATTTCAGATCATTAGACTGAGGACAAATCGGTCGAGAATTAAGAACCGCTTCAATTTGAACTATAAGTGTTAAAAATTCTTCATGACTTAAAATTGAATTGCCAATTACTCTTTTTAAATGGTATTTTAAAGATTTAACCCCCGCCTCCCACAGACCACCAAAATGTGGTGCGGAAGGGGGATTGAAGTTCCATTTGATTTGTTCATTAGACAAAAAATCCATTATTTCTTCCGTTTTACCCTTAAGGGTCCCGTAGACAGAAATTCCAACTCTCAAACGATGAAAGTGCCCTCTTCTGGGAGGGGGGAATGGGCGTTTCTAAAAGAAAGGCCAACTACTCATGAGAACTGGTCTTAATGATCGGAGGTAAACAGTTCCTTCATAAAAGATAAATTATATGCCTTTTTTTCTTAATTTTCAATATTTTCTTGACTTTGAAACAAACATTTTTTTCAAGCTATTATTTTTCCAAATTTGCATTTACTTGATCCCATTTTCTGATGATTATGTTCTGACAGCTGTCATGACGAAAGAAAATGACGTCACAGAATCATACAAGCCTCTTCTACAACAGTTGAGAGAGGGATTCTAAGTGCAAAAGGAGCTCGAGACAGGAAACCCCCCCCCCTCTTTCGCCTTCTATTTTTGTTTTTGGAGGGTCCAGTTTACAACCAACTGAAGACTATTTATATGACAACTGACCCCTCTTTTACTGCCCACCCCATGGCAGTTTTCAATTACATGAAAACTGTGCCGGACATTCTAGTTGTACAATGAAACTGCTTTTTTTACGCTGTTTTGTTTCTGTTTTGAGGAACATCAGTTTTTCATTTGAATTTTATAAAAATATAAGTTTTAGTTAAGGCAAAAACTTGAATAAAAATATATATATATATATAATTCTGTACATTCAAAACAATTTTCTGTGATATTCTTCAATACTAAATTGCATCAAAATCCTTTTTTAAACAGTTTAATGACAAGAAAAATTTATAAAATTAATGGAATGAATAGTGTAATGTGATTTAAATTATTCTCTTTCCTGAAATATTTCAGGTCAGTTTTTTATTTCCGATTCAGTTCAATAATTTTATTTAAAAACGGTTTAAGACATGTAACAAAAAGAAATCTTATATAAATTTAATAAAGTACAGTGGCGTAACTACCAATGGGCTAGGTAGTGCCGTGCACAGGGCCCCTTGAGCTCAGGGGACCCTCACGCCTTGACCACCAAGCAAGTCGAGCTTGCGATAATTTCTCCCATAATTGAGGTATAAATATAAAAGATTGTTACATAGCTGTAATCATGGCAACTCCGTTGAAAGTAATTTCAAACTTGTAAGGAATTCCCCTAAATTCTTTCCTTTGTTTGTGTATAGTGTTGCGAATTTTACTTATTAAAAAGTTTATATTATTTTTCAATTTTTTCATTTTTCTAATCTTTACTTGAAAATAAACATCAAGTTCCATGAAATGTCTTACCATACATCTAAAAAAAGCTACACAGGAAGCTATTTCTTCTTGGTCATTTTATTTTTGATAATATGATTCATAATAAGCTATTTTCCTGTTTCCATGTTTCGCAATCTGGTATCTGCAACAGACTGATGTAATTTTGACCCCTGTCCTCTGTTTTTTCGTGTGTTTTATTTTTAATTATAATAGTTTTGTATTATATTTTCTTGTTTGTGCATATACCTTTTATCATTTCCTGTCTATCACATCCTGTCTATCTAATCGAACCTGGGCAATCACTAAATTCACAAGGAAACTCATATGCATACATGTAAGTAGTTTGTAGCTTTGCTTTCCTATGTTCTGCAGAGATTGACACAGGGCTGATGTGAATCTGCTTTGTATATATATACATAAAATACTCTAATATATTTTTAATTAATGAAACTCCACCAATATTCTCTTTTTTTTGCACCAAGACCTATGGATACCTAGCTACGCCACTGATAAAGTATATTGAGTATTGGTTTTGGGACCCACACAATTTTTGGAAGAACAGTTTTAGTGTTGGAATTTCTAATATAAATACTGTTACAAAAAAAAGGAACGAGTCTTACAGTAGTCGCATATGATGTGTAACATCTGACGTGTTATCCTGGTAAATACGCAATAGTAACATAAATCCTGAAAAAAATTTATCGGGTATGATTGGAAATAATTTTCTATCGAATAATTTTATCTTTAATGAAAATTTTATTTAATTAACACAAAGAGTCATGTAATTTTTTATCAAAAATAAATATTCTTGTTCAATTTGGGGAAGACACACACACAATAGACTTATGATGACTAAAATATGACACATATACTTGAGATTTTAAAGTATTTAATAAAATGAAAAACAACGTCAATAACAGTATCACTGTTAGTTGTCGATATATTTCAGTTTGTGTTCATTTCGAGCTTGAGCTCACCATTCAAAAAAGCTATGAGCGGACAATCGTAAAGTTACCTGAATGACAAACAGATTTTGTAAAGCAGTAATTGGTTCGGCCGTTTGTTTCTGAGAGATTTGTGTTCGTTGCAAAAAAAAAAAAATCCCTGCTGCGTGGAGTTGAATTTTGTGCAATTCTTTTCGGCTGTACTCCTTCAGTTTTTAATTTTTTTTCTCACGTTTCTTTTGTGGAAAATCTCGCATAAATTCTGCTTTGGATTTACTCGTCTCGGCAAATCACAAAATCGTTTTAAAGTTACTGTATTCCAGATTTTAATTTCAATTAACTTTTTTCACCAATCATACTAAATATTTTTCTTATTTATCACACTAATGTTATATTTTTAATATCACAAACAGAAACCAGCAATATATTTAAAAAAATAAATAAAAAAATTTCAATCATTTAAAACCGTGGAAGATTATATACCATAATGACTAAAGACGCGAGATTCCCAAGTTCAAAAAAGGTCATGAAGAATACAAAGAAACTGTAAACTCAAGTGTCATTCTGGCTATCCGATCTTGGCTTAGAAGAGGGATGGCCAACTCAAATGACCTTGCGGGCCACTTCGGAAAAACATTATAATCCTGCGGGCTGCAAACAAAAATTATATATCTTTATATTATATTTAGACCCATCACAAACATTTATTGGAATGAAAATTTAAAACGGAATGAATTATTATTGATTTCATTATTTTTCATCTATACAAGCATAGATAATTTATAATAATAATGCAAGGATCAAATATGTCTAATTCTAGCAATAGGCAGCGCGATGGAGTTACAGGAATCGAGTGTGATGCTGCGCTGCAATACCGCACACTTCTAAGAATGTATTAGAATAAAAGAAAGGTAATAAAATAGAAACAGTTATGAAGTATATTTGTTACAAAACACTACATTAAAAATAATGTACAAAATAATCATATTTTGTAATGAATCTCGAGGGCCGCAAAATTATTCAAGGCCGCGGGTTGGCCACCCTTGGCTTAGAATTACGAAGTCTGTCGCAAATAACATGTATGGCTCTAGAGCAGTGGTCTTCAAACTTTTTCACGTCAAAGGAACCCTTTGAACTTGAAAGTGTTTTTATGGAACCCCTAGAACTAGAAAGTGTTTTCGTTGAACCCCTGGAACTAGAAAGTGTTTTCGTAGAACCCCTGGAACTAGAAAGTGTTTTCGTAGAACCCCATTCCAATCAGAATTTCCCGGGATTTTTGGGGAAAATCTCTAATTCCTCAGATGTCAAACATTCAAATTATGAAGTGAGTGAGTGAATATTAACGTCACACTGTTCAGCTACCCGAGAGCTTTTGGAAACGGACCTCGTAATTTTGAACCGTGGTCAAGTGACGGGGATGACACTTGAGATAGCACCTCATCTCCTAACTACCACACCACATCAAAGGAAGGAAGTTTGAGCTCTCGACAGATTTAACGTGCATCACTCCCCTACATGATGGGTCTTTAGTGGTGCTGGGCTTGAACTTTAAAATTGTGGAACTATTTGCCTGTATTTGTACTTGCAGTGCATTCTTCATAGCGCATTAACTTTGAATTCATTTTGGAAAAAAAAAAAGCATTGATGAGTTATCTTGAATAATATATGAAACACATGTATAAATGAAAATGCAAAATGTAGATACTGCTTTCCAGACAGAAATTTAAAAAAAAATTTCTGCAATGTTATTTCTAAGTTGAATTTTCAGTGAAGGAAATAAAAATGGAATAAAAACATCAGTAGCAATAGTAAATAAATTAATTGAAATTTATATGTTTTAAGAAGAAACTATTAATGTTACTAAAAATATTCTTAAAATTATGGAAAACTTTCTGATTTATTTTAAATCAATGGTATTTCATCTTCGGAATATTTGAATCTTATTTAAAATGCGATGATCAATAAATCCTTTTAGTATGTGGGAACTTTCACAATATTTGAAATGAACAGCGGAACAAGAATTTAGAAAAAAGAAATACACACTTTTCTTTGCAATTCCTGAAATTCTGTCCTATATTCTTTTTTCGTTTAGCCGGAAAAAAAATTTTTTTTTTTTTTTGAAGCTGCGACGATGATCCATTTTATTTAATAACTGAAATAAACTGTGCAAAATAAGTTTTAATACAGCTGATATTCAAATAACTTAAACTTGAAAAAAACACATGAATTTCGATTTTGGAGATATGTAAGAAAATGCGAAAACTGATTTACTTTATCCTGACGATTCAAATGCATTTAATAAATATAAATTGTTCATTTTAATTATTAATAAAATATAACTTATTTAGTATATTTAAATAATTTTAAGAAAGATGGAATAAAAAACAGAGGATAGCTTTTTGTACAAAACGTATTTGTAGTTATTTTCAAGCACAGACTCAAACTTTCCTAAGAATGATGTAATTGTAAACAGTATCTTGAATGCCTATAGATTCTTAGAAAACAAGACCCATTTTGGGGGGGGGGGACATCTCTGTTACACAATCCACGGAAGAGTCATAAATTACCACCTTTCACCAAGGGAACGCAGGGAAAACTTCATGTATCCTTCCGCAAGAAGGCGGAGTTACAAGTTTACTTTCCCCTCATTTCCAAATATGCAATGCTGACTTATGTAATTACTCGCAAATATAAATTAGTTTAAAAATTTTAAAGTATATGCGTTTGAAAGAGCATAAAAAATAAAGATTTCCGCTTTTGACTTTTTTTTATCCGATAATTGAAAATATTTTTATGATCCGTTTCAACGCACTAAATGTAAATTTTCAAGCTTTTAATAAATATTTAAAAATATTTAGAAATTTTTTTAAAAAAATCAAAATCAAGAGAAACATTATTATTTTTTTTTTATCTTTAGGATGCATTTTGTTTCATACAGTTAAAAGCAATACCTTAGACGTAAATTGAATTATAAGAAACTCCATAGGATTAACATTACACTCGGGTTTTCGTGGTGGCGTATCACCCGGAGGCTTAAGGATGTTATATGTGAGGATAACAATACTTCAATTTTTGTTTGCCACTAGAGGGCTGCACCTATCCAGCTGTTTCCAGAAATCAGTTCTATGATGCTTAGCATGTGGTTTTATAACGAAACTTAATTAATTCTAGTTGAATACATAATAAATGTTAAACATATTTTATTCAAATGCACTTAATTATTGTTATGTTTTAAAATATTTCTCAGAATTTATATTTCAGTTTTTGTATTTTTACTTTTCATCTTTATTTATAGTACATCTTGTAAAATGAACCAACTGTATTTTGTTAAAAAACGTGGTGTTTGTGAAAAACCACTATCATTTGCTGTACTGACTGCCTAAATGATGCACACGTAATAAAGATCCAGTAGATGCTGAAAGTCTGATTAATTTGTTTGAAATTTAGCAACCTGAATTCACGGTGAACTATTTTAACTGAGTGCTATTAAAAAAGCACCTAACATATACGTTTCAGTAAATGATTCAAATAAAATGAAAAATGCATACATATTGCCTCAACATAGGGCAATGTATTGATATAATATTGAATGATTCACCGTTTTTTGTATATTATGCTTTTGTTAATGCCGAGAAGAGTAGAAATCGCTATTTTTAATATATAGACCTATTATACACTGGTGTGCAAAAATTAAGGACGAGACGGTTTTTTCAATATAACTTTGTACAAAAGCATTCCAAATCAACACATTTAATTCCGTAAGATCCCCAATACGTAAGGACATGAGTTATGTAAGCAACACTTACTAAAAGAGAAATCCGAGGGATAAAAAGAAGCTTTATTGAAAAAGTAGCATGGAGCGCAATGCGACTGAAGGCCAAAACATCCCTGTGATGGGTGTCCAGCAAGAAATATCTGGTCTTTAGTAGGGGATATGATCTCCCCTGACTGCTAGGCAGGTTTCACAGCGTCTGCCCATGCTGAGAATGAGGGTGTGAATGAGTTGTTGAGGCATTTCTGCCTATTCGTCTCGCAGCGCCAATCGAAGCTCCGGAATCGTTACTGGTGGTAAGGTAGGAGCTGCCAAGCGTCTGCCTAGAAAATCCCATACATGCTCGATGGGATTGAGATCCGGAGGTCGTGCCGGCTAATCCATACGTTCAATATCCTCACTCTCTAAGAGCTGTTCGGCAGCTACTGTGCGATGACATTGTGCATTGTCGTCCATGAAAAGGAACTGCGAACCCATAGCGCCTATAAAAAGACGCACATATGGAAGAAGAATCTCGTTACAATAACGGGTCCCGTTGACTGAACCTGCGTCGAAGATGTGAAGGTCTGTACGACTACCAAGCATGATGCTTCCCCAAACGAGAACACCGCCACCTCCATACCTGTCCCTTTCAATGATGTTCGAGGGATGATTGCGGCTTCCCCGCTCTCTCCAGATGAGTATGCGATGAGAATCGCTACTCAGACTGAATCTGCTCTCATCTGTAAAGAGTACTCGTCCCCATTCATTGTCTCTCCAATTCCGGTATTCCCGGCACCACAGAGAACGCCTTCTCCGATGGGCAGGCGTTAGAGGTACACACCGTACAGGGCGTCGTGCAAACAGACCACCACCGTGCAGTCTTCTGGCCACGGTAAAACGCGATATCGGTCGTCCAGTCGCCTGTGTCGTTTGTCTAGCGATTTCTCCCGCTGTCTGCCACCTGTTTCTTCTGGCCTGTAAGGCAATATACCGGTCATCTGCGGGTGTGGTTCCTCGTGGACGACCAGTACTGAACCCCCGGATAGCTGTTCCTGTAGTTTGAAATTGTCTCCAAAGTCGTGAAACGATGCTGTGAGCAATTCCGAACTCTGCAGCCACACTTGTCACACTGCGACCTTCCTCCAACTTCCCAATGGTTCGACCTTGGGTAAAAGCATCCAGATGTCGTCTAACAGATTGATTATTCGACATTTCTCGCTGAGGCAGCAACTCGGTGGGATTTTAAATGCTATACGGTGTGCAATCTCTTTGCCAGAAATACTAATCTTAAACCGACAACATGCTTTACTACTCAGACACTCCCCCATTACGTCTACCTGCATATCTGCGCATGTGCTACCGTACATCACCTCACTTAATCTCCTGATTGGTCTTTCTGTCCGCTCTGCCTCTTCGTTCTGCTGATATGCTAATTTTTCGACTTCGTCCTTAATTTTTGCACACCAGTGTATACCTGATGAAGTTCAATAGAGGTTCTCACCCTTTAATTATGCTGTTTAGATGTGTTAATATATCAAACTCCACAAATATTTCAATCTCCATCATCTTAGTAATATTTTCGAATTCTTACAATCCTTTTTCCTTTTCAAACGAAGAATTAGAAGTAGGCCACAAAACTAAATCGTGAATATATGTTAAGGTCGTAATACACAATATCTATAAACAATTAATTGCTTTGAAAAAACTGTTTCAAATATGAAATTGAGAAACCCATTCTATCAAAGAGTTCGCAGAATTATTGTCAATAAATTTCAATAGCCTCTCCTCCAGTTTTCCATACGTTATAACAGTATGCCTGTCAGTTTTTACTCTTCTGACCACAATTGCAAAACCTGAAAGAAGTCTTTCTATGCTAAGCATTATGAAAGATTTTCTTAAGACTTCCATAGGACAAGATAGGTTGTCAGACTTAGCTATATAATAAAAAAAGAGTTAGAAAAACTCAAATCCTTTTCTGCTACGGATGTTAATATATAAATGCATTTGCCGAAAAAATTGAGAAAAGTACTACCTATAAAGCAACTAGACTACTTTTTTAGTATTATTTTTAATAGGCTTGTCTATATTGTGTATATCTAATAAGCGTATATATACGTATTTTGAAACTTTCAAGTACGTTTTATCATTGCCATCATTTTTATTTATTTTCCAAAAAAGGGCCCCGAAGGAATTTTGATGCAAGGCCCATTCAGAAATAGCTACACCCAGTGCCCATAGATTAAAAGATTTTTAATTTTTAGCTTACAAATTACGTCTCGATGTTTCAAACGACGTTTTTTTTTTTTAATATAGCCCCTCCATGGCCGCGGTAGCCTTGTGGTTAAGGCTGTTTTCGGTCAATGTTAAAGGATAGGGATGAAACGGGAAGCACATTTGCCAGCAGGAAAAAGCTCCAATAATAATAAAAATTTCTATAAAAAAATTTATTGTTTAAAGGATAGTGTTTTTTGAATTTTGATTTTTGAAAAAAATACGTAGTTTTCAGCATTATTGCAAAATGAAATTTGAGTTTTATATGTTAAAGTATAGGAAGTGAAAACGCGAAGCACATTTTAATAGAAAAAAATTGATTTTTTCGAGTAGAATTAAATAGTATATAAGAAAGCACGCTTCCCTCTTTTGACTGGTGTAGCCAGAATTAAGTTTTATGTTTTTATTCATGAACTTGTTTAAATTTTAAGATCATTCTGAATTATTTTGGGCGTAGTTAGGACTATCTCAAACAGATGGCACCACCATCGTTTTGTAAAACGAATTTTACTTGGCTACAAATACTTAATTTTGGCGATATCTTTCTGAAAAATAGTCGCCAGCTGAAATTATGGTAACTTGCAAGTTGTGACAAATAGCGTGGAAAATAAAGAAGATTTATGATGTACACAGAGATTTAACATCTCAAACCTGATGAACTTTCCTATTTAGGAATGTTTTTAACATTTTCTGCATGTGTGCTTTAAAAGTTTAATTTATATAGATAATTTATACTTATGCTGCTTAGATTTTTTTCTTTCTTTGCCTGTTATTGATGAAATGCATGTAAAAATATTTAAATTCTGTGAAGCGACTGAATGAAAAATTGAAAGTATACTTATTTTATACTTGACCGAAAGTTATGAATTGACTAAAGAATACAAATTACTACTCCTGAAGCTCACAATTTAAAATTTTAATCTAATTATTGTAATGCAATTATTATTATTTTTTAATTAACAAAAAATCGAATCGATTTTCAAATAGATTTTATATTTAACGTACAATTTTATCATTAAACCATTGGAACAATCATTAGCCAAAGCTTGTTTTCTAATTAAATTAGCAGAAACTTATTTTTTCGATTAATTTTCTCCAATTCTAAGCTGTACCCCAAATTCTCAGGCCGTTTTTGTGGAAAAAAATTAAAAATAGTATAAAATATGTTATTGAGGTATATGCTATATTTACGAAATAAAAAGTGGCTGCGGTAGCCTAATGGTTATGTAACAGAATCGTAGCTGCCGTGTCATGAGTTCTAGCCTAGTACCGCTCAAGACCCGCCATGTAGGGGATCTTAATCAGTCGAGAACTCAGATGTCCTCCCGTTGGTGTGGTGTGGCAGTCAGGAGAGGGGGTGGTAGCTCAGGTGTCGTCCTCGTCACTTAATCATAGTTCAAAATTACGAGGTTTGTCACCAAAAGCCCTCGATCAGTACGACGTTAATATTCACTTAACGGAATAAAAAAAATAAAGGTGAATTAATAAGAAATGAATAATAAATTTATTATTTATTAACATTTTTTAAAAATAAACGAGAACCAAAGTAATTTTTTTATCCGACAGTATCTTGTCCAATTTCTCCCTCCGGTGAATTTTTCAGTCTTCGATTCTAAGCAGCACCCGGTTTTTAGCAGCATAAGGGAAGTAGTGCGAATTAGATTCGAATAAATATGGCAATATCGCGATTTTAAAGTTTTTGTATCTTTAAGTTTGCCTTTTTTTCTATTAAAAATTACTGTCTCTGACATTTTCTATCATTGAACATTTTAAATATAACCTGTTCTTGATTAAAAGTTTAATATAATAGTCTCTGTGTGTGTGATTTCTTTTTTTGCGGAATACATTTTGCACATATCAAATTTAGAATCAAAGTTTATTCAAAATATGTCCATTTTAGTTAAATATAGGATAAAAAAATTTAAGTAGTAAATTTTTTATATAACTTTTTTTATGAAAAAAGAAATATGTGAGGCATTACCGTATGAACAGATATTTGCTGCTCATTGGAGTTTTTCTTTTAGTACTATAGTTAGGATTTTGATTTTTATTACTAGTTTGTTTTTAAATTATAAAATAAAGCATTCAGAGATCTGCTGAATAAACTTTAAAAAAATTAGTTTTTAAAAAATTAAAACTTAATTTTCTAAATATTTAAACGGTGTTTTCATTTTTTACATCAAATATATATAATTTTCAATTTTGGAAAACTTTTAAAATGAATGATTTATTTTATAAACTAAGTGAAAATGTAATTGTAATAATTAATAATGTTTGCTTTTTTAATCTCGCAATTGCGAATCGAATTGCTCTATTTTCAAATGTTAAGAAGTTTTACATTTCTTAACTTTTCCATTAATCATTTGCTCAGAAAAGTTCATAATCAGTTATGAGCGTTTTACACCTTGGGGGGGGGGATGTTTCTATCCACTAGAAAACTTATGTCAATCTAATTATTACAAAGCTATTTTACCATAAATTATTGTTTTAAAACAATCTGTTACTCAGTATAATTACTGTGTGATAAATTACTTTGTTTAATTGCAGCTTTATTATCCAAAAAACCGTTTAGCATCCATCCAAAGGCAACTCGTCATGTCATGTCAATATCTCATGGGAATTTCACTTCGGATGGGACCAGAAAACACTTGTTGGTTGGAAGTCTTTAGGAAAGAAAAGTACAAAAAAGGGGTGAAAAAGGAAACTTTTATTGCTCTGGGGGTACTGAACAGATAAGAGGGAAAGAAGCCGTAGGGAGATGTGTGAGGGGGGGGGGGGTCTCAACTTTCCGTGATTTTTGAGGTCTTCTAATTGGATGGTGTTGAATAATCATTCTGACCGAAGTAAAATACGTTGCTCGTCTAAGTCACTTTTGAAATTTAGAGTAGGAACCTTTATACTTCTTTTTCGACTTATTTCACAACTCATCAACTCACATGGATGTTATTGCTATTTTATAAATTATATAAAAGTGCATATTATTAGAACAATCATTATTTAACATAGATAAAATTTTCGATTCCGTATTTAAAAAAATAGTCCTTTCATACTTATTATTTTTTTAGAAAAAGGCGAGATAAAATGCATATCAAAGAATTTTACTTTGTAGAATCGGTGAATAAATAAGAATTATTCGACAAGAAATGTTTTATATATCAGTGAAAAAAGAAACCAACATTTTTTACTATTTTGATACTTTTTTTAATTGATGATTGTTATGCATCTTCCAAAACTAATAAGATTGGAAATACACATGTTAGGAATATTATTTTTTTGTGAGAGAAGGGGATAAAAGAATAAAAACAAAATTCTCCCAAAAGACACCATACTCACCAATTACATAGAATTTATTTTTACATGGAATTCATAGCAAATTATGAAGATTTATTTGTAAATTATATGCCAGCTTAATTCTGGAAAATACAACATATAATTTTTTATGGTACTATATTTATTCGATAAGAGTAAAATTGATTCATACTGTTAGTCCACTTTTAATACAACAGATTGAAACATGAAACTTAATTTTTCAATACTGTATATCTAACTTTTCTTCTGTTTCATTCTCCTCAGTATTCATATAGTGCAGTGGTCTTCAAACTGTGTTTCACGGAACCCTGGGTCTCTCAAGGTTACCCAAGTCACAATAAACAATCGAAAAAAGGAGATTATAAATGTGTATGTAAAATGGATAGAAGAGTTTGTATAACTACAAGTATCTTTACTAAAAAGCTCATTTCATCATTAAACTTGAAAATTCTATTTGTACTCTGTTTGTTGTTCTATTTATAAATCTATCGAGAGCTAAAATGCTCTCCTGTTGGTGTGATGTGGTAGTTAGGAGAGGGGAAACTATCTCAGGTGTCGTCACTTGACCATGGTTCAAAATTACTGTCTGCAGTGCCAGTTTAAGCTCATTTCGATGTCTGGGAGTAGAAGATCCACAGATACTCTTGGCACTGGAGAAGCCTAATTTATAACTAGAAAACCTGTTTAAGTCCAGCCTATCCGGGCCCTTCCCGGCCCAGGGCGCCCTCCCCAAGTGCCCAATGGATAAACCGACACTGACTGGTATTTTCTATCATTGAACATTTTCAATTTCCTGGTCAAGTCTGACTAAATTTTTAATATAATAGATGCTGCGGTTTCTTTGCGCAATACATTTTACACATATCAAAGTCAGAATTAAAGTTAATTCGGAATATATCCATTTTAGTTAACGATGTAAATAACATTTTTAAGTAGTAAAATTTTTATAAAATTCTTTTAGTACTATAGTTAAAATATTGATTCGGTCTAGTTTATTTTTAAATTAGAAAATAAATTATTCACAAAATGATAATCCACTGAATAATCTTTTAAAAACACTTGCTTTTAAAAAATTAATTTTCTAAATATGTGAACGGTGTTTTCATTAGTTCACGACAAACATTGGTCCGAAGTCTCTAGGAAAGAAGAGAAAGGTACAAAAAAAGGGGGAGGAGAGGGTAGGAACTTTTATTGCTCTGTAATAAAACAGAGAAGAGCAGAAGAAACTGCAGAGTGTGAGGGGGGAAGGGAGTCGTCTCTTTTGGCGATACTTGAAAAGTCTTCTGATGGGGTTTTGCGTAGAACAGGGATGGCCAACCCAAATGACCTTGCAGGTCACTTCGGAGAAACATTACAATTCAGAGCGGGCCACATATAAAAATATATATCTCTATGATAGATTTGGATTTATTACAAGCATTTATTGGAGTAAAAATTTAAAACAGAACGCGAATTATTATTGTTTTCATTATTTTTATATGTATACAAACATAGATATTATAATAATGAAAATGCAATGAATCAAATAATATTATTTAAATTTATTTGATTAGTGAGATATTTGTTTCTCAACTCTTTCACTGAGTTTTTGCAATAGATCTCAATGCATATATTTGTACATCGTAATTGATGCTGCAGATTTTCATCCGATAAGTTTGAGCGCAATTTCCTGTTAGATTAATTTCATTTTCAAGGGAAACAAGTAATATAAAACAAATTTTAAGTCAATTCCTACTTTGAATGAATGAATACAAAGTATTTTATCAACGATCGAAAATTTGAACAAGATATACATAGATACTAGCTTTCATGGCCCGGCGTTGCACGGGCTTTTACCGAGTGCATACATATGTGCATATGTGAAATTAACATGGGGATTAAGTTATACCGAGAGTATAACTTAATCCCCATGTTAATTTCCTCCTTTCTTTCTGACGCCAACACTTTTGTGTGGTTTTGACGCGTACGATGTGAGTGCATGACCCGTGAGTGCTTGTCATGGCTTTGCCGCTTAACATTTTCCCTTCTCTTCACAAATTCAACACTTCCTATATTATTTTTCGAAATTACTTTGATTTCTTTGTTTCTTTCCTCTCCGCTTAGCCCGGTGTTGCACGGGCTTTTACCGAGTGAATAACTTCATCCCCATGGAAATTTCGTGTATCCCTCAGGCCGATAGCACTTATGTGCGCGATGAGAGTGACTTCTTTAACTATGTCATTAAAACTCCCTTTTTCGAAATTTGTTCTTGCGTTGGTGTGGTGTTCTAATTATTAGAGATGGGTGAAAGCTCAGGTGTCGTCCTCGTCAATTGACCATGGTTGAAAATTTCGAGGTCCATCGCCAATAACCCTCGAATAGACGAACAGTGCGAATTAAAAAATCACTCACTCAGTTTTCAGTTCTTTCGTTGCAATTTTTTAGTACCCGGAAACGAAAATGTAGCCTTTTTAAAGATAGTTGTATGTTGAAAAAAGACAGAACAGTAGAAATTTTTCAAATTTCAAAATTTTACTACTATTTTAAATATTGAAGTAAAATTGTGAGGATTTTTTGAAATATTCGACACACGGAAAAAATGTTTCATGCAATTATCCTTATAAAAGAAGAAATTATTAAATGATTGTTTTAAGTATTTTGAGTGTTTTATTAAAATTTGTTTCGAATGCATATCATACTGCCATGGAAATTCACCTTCCTTTATCAAAGTCCCTGGTATGTGTGTGATTCCTTTATATTAACGTCACTACAATTCCCTTTTTCGAAAAAAAAAAAATATTTGCCAGATCTTACTAATGCCAAACAGGTTTCAGTTCTCTTTCTACAGCACGGTGTTACAGTGGCTTTTTTGAGTGTAGAACTATTTTCCCCCTGACTCTTCCCTCAGATATAAGATTTATCTTCAAGTTTCTATTCATGACATATCAAAAACAATATTGCTTTAGTAAAAAAATAATAAATTTAAACAATAAAAAGAAAACTATTTTGATGATTGAGTAAAAAAAAAGTCATCATTTTTTAATAATAGATCATTTTTAGGAATCTAAAATAATAAAATAATTTTCAGGTTTTCCTTAATCAATCAATCGCTACTTACAGTTAGCTTAAAAATGTCTCTCTAGAACGTATTTTTATCCAAAATAATAGGCGATATACTTTTTATTAACAAATAATTAATTTAATAAGGAAATAATAGAAATATTCGTTTGATTTTAAAAAATATATTAATTTAAATCCACATTATCTATAAATAATAATAAAAAAAATTCTACAGATAGCTCTTGAAACGTTTGGATGTTTGATTAAACATATGTAAGTGCTAAGAAAAACACTATGTGGAAAAACCTAGTTATAAGTACACATTCACTGAAAAAAATCATTCAAAAAGAAAATAATACTATCTGATAAAAACATTTAATTTTTTTATTTTAATTTTAGTTTTTCATTCGACACTGTGTTAATTAAATTATTTAAACACGTATCTGAAGAAAAAAAGTTTTTTTTTATACAAAACTAACTTATTAATTATTTTATGATAAAACTGATTTAAAATGTTCATGAGCCTTTATTTACATATTCACAGTATAAAATTCAAAAATAAAATAATACATGTGATAGAAAATATATTTCAGAATATTTCCTTTTGTGTGTAATGATGTGTGGCGACGCAATGTCCAGTAGGAGAAAAAATTTAAGACAAGTATGGAAAAAGCGCCCGGCGAGGCGGACACCCTCCTTCGCATTGACCGCGCAAGGCTGTGCTGCAGTTATAGTCTTGAGTGCAGCGAGAGCTCTGAGCACTCCGCCACAAGAGCAGTTAACAGTGAATGCAATAGATAAAAGTGGATCAAAAATAGTTAAAAGAATTGAATTTAGCAAATAAAAAGAGAAATTTAAGTTATGGAGGATTGTACGAGTCCAGGAGAATTCTCCTGGGTCGCTTCCTCTTAATATTGGCTGTATAATTTTCAAGGTTTTGCATATTAATATTATCAGAGCTATTGAGTGAATCAAAAAATTTAATCGAGTGATCTTGGATATGCTGCTTAAAGGATGGTATATTTAAACAAAACAAAAAAAAATGAAAAGTACATAAAAATAACAGAGGATCACATGTTAAAATAAGTATTTATCAGTACAATTAATTTACGTGGGAAAAATTAGCAGAAATGAAAAAATCGTAATCCGTTGATTCTAACTCCGAGCTACACGATATCACTCCGCATGAAATAAAAATTGGGAATACTTTTTAAAAATTCTTTAAAAAAAAAGTTTTGGGAGTTTTATTTTTTAAATGAATGGATCTAAAAGAGAAAGGCTTGAAGTTAATTAGTGTAGAATATCGATTTAATAACACGAAAAGTAATTCATACCGAACGATTTAGAAATAATTTTCATAAAAACGCATCAGTTTTAACACTATTTTAAAAAATTCGGAAAAAAAAGAAAATATCGTTATTTTACAAAAAAAATTATACCGTTTCGTGGCGAAATAAATAAACTTTCCGATTCTGTAATTATTTTTTGTCTGATTTCAACACGGATAATTCGATGACAATTTAAAATGGTCGAAAACATCGGATGACGAAAAAAAAATTTTTCAATCGCATTTTTTTTTTTACTCGCCAAAGTTACTGATTTCCTCCTGTTTAAGGCAGAATTTTTTAGTGTAACCCTTGAGTTAGATGCGGTCGAAGGCGAAACAGGTCAAATGTCTTTGGCGCAAAGCTAATTTTCGACGCCAATGTTTGGCTAAATGTAAAATCACGTATTTTAAATTATTTTAAAAATCATTACCTTCATTTTAAGGGCATAATTTTTACGTTAATGCTCTCAAACATCACCAACTATTTGCAAAAATAACGTACTTTGAAATAAAAAATGTACAAATTACTACTTTTTAATTTATTTCTCAGAAAAACATAAGTTTACGAAAATCACAAAATGTTTTTTAAAATCCGTAATTTTGAAGCAATTTTTTCATTCTTCGTATAAGTTACGGATAATATTACTGTACACACGGAAAAAAGGTTTTGTGAGATTATATCTTCATAAATGACGAAGTTATTCAATGTGAAGTAAAAATTAAGACTACTTTTTAAAAATTCTTTAAAAAAAAAGTTTTGGGGATTTTATTTTTTAAATGAATGGATCTAAAAGAGAAAGGCTTGAAGTTAATTAGTGTAGAATATCGATTTAATAACACGAAAAGTAATTCATACCCAACGATTTAGAAATAATTTTCAAAAAAACGCATCAGTTTTAACACTATTTTAAAAAATTCGAACAAAATAGAAAATATCGTTATTTTACAAAAAATATTATACCGTGTCGTGGCGAAATAAATGATCTTTCCGATTCTGTAATTATTTTTTGTCTAATTTCGATACCGAAAATTAGAGGACAATTTTAATATGGTGGAAAACGTAAGATTACCGCTCGGCCGAAATGGAAGGGAGGTTCCGCCAAGTAAACAACCGGCAGGAGTAAAACAATTAGGCGTTTTAAGGTTTTTAATTAATATCTTTTTAACTAATTACAATATCGGAATATAAATAGGCAATACGGCTTCCCCGGAAAATTCCCGATCTTTTGGTACCTTCCGCGACTTTCTGCGTGGTGCTGTTCGTGAGAAGATAGACGCACATAGATAGATAGATAGATAGATAGATAGATAGATAGATAGATAGATACGTTTGTTTACCTTCGAATTTTAATAGTGTAGACTAGCTTTCATGGCCCGGCGTTGCACGGGCTTTTACCGAGTGCATACATATGTGCATATGTGAAATTAACCTGGGGATTAAGTTATACCGAGAGTATAACTTAATCCCCATGTTAATTTCCTCCTTTCTTTCTGACGCCAACACTTTTGTGTGGTTTTGACGCGTACGATGTGAGTGCATGACCCGTGAGTGCCTGTCATGGCTTTGCCGCTTAACATTTTCCCTTCTCTTCACGAATGCAACACTTCCAATATTATTTTTCGAAATTACTCTGATTTCTTTGTTTCTTTCCTCTCCGCTTAGCCCGGCGTTGCACGGGCTTTTACCGAGTGAATAACTTCACCCTCATGGAAATTTCGTGTTTCCCTCAGGCCGATAGCACTTGTGTGTGTGTATGCGCGCGATGTGAGTGATTTCTTTAACTGTGTCATAAAAACTCCCTTTTTCGAAATTTTTCTTGCGTTGGTGTGGTGTGGTAATTCTTAAAGATGGGTGAATGCTCAGGTGTCGTCCTCGTCACTTGAGCATGGTTGAAAATTTTGAGGTCCGTCACCAAAAACCCTTAAATAGGCAAACAGGGTGAATTTTAAAATCACCCACTCACTTTCCAATTCTTTCGTTGCAATTTTTTATTTCCCGGAAACGAAAATGTAGTTTTTTTAAAAATAGTTGTATGCTGAAAAAAAGACAGAAAGTATAAATTTTTCAAATTACAAAATTTCACTACAATTTTAATTCTTGTAGTAAAATTGTAAGGATTTATTGAAATATTCGACTCGGGGGAAAAAATTTTCATGCAATTACCTTTATAAAAGAAGAAATTATTAAATGATTGATTTAAGTATTTTGAGTGTTTTATTAAAATTTGTTCCAAAAAGTTTTTGGCTTTTTTTTAAAATCACTGATTCTAAAAGTTTTAAATTGAAAATTTCGAAGTCCGTCGCCAAAAAACTCTGGAGTAGGTGAACATTGCGACTTTTTAAAAATCCCTCACATTTCAGTTCTTTAGTTGCAATTTTTTAGGCCCCGGAAACGAAATGTAGCTTTTTTAAAAATAGTTGTATGTGAAAAAAGACAGAGAAGTAGAAATTTTTAAAATTACAAAATTTCACCACTATTTTAAATCTTGAAGTAAAATTGTGAGGATTTTTTGAAATATTCGACACGAGGAAAAAAGTTTCATGCAATTACGTATTATTTTAAAGTAAACTATTAGTTTTATGAAAGAGAACAAAAATTTCGATACTGATAAATATTTTAAATGAATCTCAGAAATGCATTGAATGCGCAAGTGAATTCAATCATTGAAGAAGTTATTCAATGTGAAGTAAAAATTGAGACTACTTTTTGAAAATTCTTTAAAAAAAAGTTTTGGGAATTTTATTTTTTAAATGAATGGATCTAAAAGAGAAAGGCTTGAAGTTAATTAGTGTAGAATATCGATTTAATAACACGAAAAGTAATGTATGGCGACGCAATGTCCAGTAGGAGAAAAAATTTAATACAAGTATGAAAAGAGCGACCGGCGGGTTTCTGCGAGGCGTATACCCTCCTTCGCTTTGACCAAGCACGACAGTGCTGCAGTTATAGTCTTGAGTGTAGCGGGAGCTCTGCGCACTCCGCCACAAGAGCAGTTAACCAATGTTTGGTGTAAAATCGCGTATTTTAAATTATTTTAAAAATCATTACCTTCATTTTAAGGGCATAATTTTTACGTTAATGCTCTCAAACATCACCAACTATTTGCAAAAATAACGTACTTTGAAATAAAAAATGTACAAATTACTACTTTTTAATTTATTTCTCAGAAAAACATAAGTTTACGAAAATCACAATTTTTTTTTTTAAATCCGTAATTTTGAAGCAATTTTTTCAATCTTCGTATATGTTACGGATAATATTACTGTACACACGGAAAAAAGGTTTTGTGAGATTATCTTCATAAATGACGAAGTTATTCAATGTGAAGTAAAAATTAAGACTACTTTTTAAAAATTCTTTAAAAAAAAAGTTTTGGGAATTTTATTTTTTAAATTAATGGATCTAAAAGAGAAAGGCTTGAAGTTAATTAGTGTAGAATATCGATTTAATAACACGAAAAGTAATTCATACCCAACGATTTAGAAATAATTTTCATAAAAACGCATCAGTTTTAACACTATTTTAAAAAATTCGAAAAAAATAGAAAATATCGTTATTTTACAAAAGAAGTTATACCATGTCGTGGCGAAATAAATGATCTTTCGGATTCTGTAATTAATTTTTGTCTCATTTCGACACTGAAAATTAGATGACAATTTTAATATGATGGAAAACGTAAGATTACCGCTCGGCCGAAACGGAAGGGAAGTTCCGCCAAGTAAACAACCGGCAAGAGTAAAACAATTAGGCGTTTTAAGGTTTTTAATTAATATCTTTTTAACTAATTACAATATCGGAATATAAATAGGCAATACGGCTTCCCCGGAAAATTCCCGATCTTTTGGTACCTTCCGCGACTTTCTGCGTGGTGCTGTTCGTGAGAAGATAGACGCACATAGATAGATAGATAGATAGATACGTTTGTTTACCTTCGAATTTTAATAGTGTAAGACTAGCTTTCATGGCCCGGCGTTGCACGGGCTTTTACCGAGGGTATAACTTATCCTCATGTTAATTTCCTTCTTTCTTTTTGATGCCTTCACTTTTATGTGGGTGTAACGTGTACGATGTGAGTGCCCGCCCTTGAGTGCGTATCATGGCTTTCTCGTTTAACATTTCCCCTTCTCTTCACAAAATCAGCACATCCAATAATATTTTTCGAAATTACTTTGACTTCTTTGTTTCTTTCCTCTCCCCAGGCCCGGCGTTGCACGGGCTTTTACCGAGTGAATAACTTATATATATATATTCCCCAGGGGAATTTTCTTTTTCCCTCATGTCGATAGCACTTATGTGTGTGTATGCGCGCGTTGTCAGTAATTTCTTTAACTATGTCATTAAAACTCCCGTTTTCGAAATTTGTTCTTGTGTTGGTGTGGTAATTAGGAGAGAAGGGTGAAAGGGGCTCAGGTGTCGTCCTCGTCACTTGACCATGGTTGAAAATTCAATGTCCGTCGCCAAAAACCCTCGAGTAGGTGAACAGTGCGACTTTAAAAATCACTCATTCACTTTTGAATTTTTTCGTTGCAATTTTTTAGCCCCCCGAAATGAAAACGTAGATTTCTTAAAAATAATTCTATGTTGAAAAAAGACAGAAAAGTTGAAATTTTTCAAATTACAAAATTTCACTACTACTTTAAATCTTGAAGAAAAATTCAGAGGATTTTTTGAAATGTTCGACACACGGGAAAAAAGTTTCATGCAATTATCTTTTTTCAATGAAGAAATTATTAAATGATTAATTTAAGTATTTTGAGTGTTTTATTATAATTCGTTCAAAAACTGAAACGTAACATTGACCTTCACTAATTCTACCGCGCATGCGCAAAAAACTCAAAAAATCTTCCCAGTGTTTTTTTAAACTTTTCATGATCGCAAAAACGGTACTTTACGAAAGTCACAAAAAAAATTTTAAAATTCGTAATTTTTAAGCAATTTTTTCAATCTTCGTACACACGAAAAAAAAGTTTCGTACGATAATTTTAATAAATAACGAAGTTATTCAACGTAGAGTAAAAATTTGGTCTAATATTTAAAAAATCGCAGAAAGAAAGTTTTGGTCGTTTTATTTTTTAAATGAATGGATCTAAAAGAGAAAGGCTTGAAGTTACTTAGTGTAGAATATCGATTTAATAACACGAAAATAAATTCATAGGCAACGATTTAGAAATAATGTTCATAAAAACTCATAAAACTATTCTGATGTTTGATTTAAAAAAAATCATTTATTTTATAATAAATAGTTTTTAGGATTCTAAAATAATAAAATAATTTTCAGGTTTTCATTAATCAATCAATCGTTACTTACAGTTAGCTTAAAAATGTCTCTAGAACGTATTTTTATCTTAAATAATAGGCGATATACTTTTTATTAACAAATAATTAATTTCATAATAAAATAATAGAAACATTCCTGTGATTTTAAAAAAATATATTTATTTAAATCCATTATCAATAAATACTAATAAAAAAAATTCTACAGATAATTCTTGAAACGTTTGGGTGTTTGATTAAACATATGTAAGTGTTAAAAATCCACTTTTGGGGGAAAACCTAGTTATATGCTAACATTCACTGAAAAAAACATTAAAAAAAAAAAGTATACTATTTGATAAAAACATTTAATTTTTTTAATTTTAATTTTATAATTTTTCATTCCACTCTGTGTTAATTAAATTATTTAAACACGTATCTGCGAAAAAAAGTATATTATAAAAAACTAACTTATTAATTATTTTCTAATAAAATTGATTAAAATTGCTCATTTAGCAATTAATTGTGACATACCATTTGCTTACATAATGGCAGCACTGAAAATGAAGTAAATTTCAGATCAGTGGGGATGCAGCAAGTGAATTCAATCATTGAAGAAGTTATTCAATGTGAAGTAAAAATTGAGACTACTTTTTAAAAATTCTTTAAAAAAAGTTTTGGGAATTTTATTTTTTAAATGAATGGATCTAAAAGAGAAAGGCTTGCAATGTCCAGTAGGAGAAAAAATTTAAGACAAGTATGAAAAGAGCGACTGGCGGGTTTCTGCGAGGCGGACACCCTCTTTTGCATTGACCGCGCACGGCAGTACTGCAGTTATAGTATTGAGCGTAGCGGGAGCTCTGAGCACTCCGCCACAAGAGCAGTTAACAGTGAATGCAATAAATAAAAGTGGATCAAAAATAGTTAAGAGAATTGAATTTAGCAAATAAAAAGAGAAATTTAAGTTATGGAGGATTGTACGAGTCCAGGAGAATTCTCCTGGGTCTCTTCCTCTTGTATAATTTTCAAGGTTTTGCATATTAATATTATCAGAGCTATTGAGTGACTCAAAAAATTTTATCGAGTGATCTTGGATATGCTGCTTAAAGGATGGTATATTTAAACAAAAAAAAAATGAAAAGTACATAAAAATAACAGAGGATCACATGTTAGAATAAGTATTTATCAGTACAATTAATTTAAGTGGGAAAAATTAGCAGAAATGAAAAAATCGTAATCCGTTGATTCTAACTCCGAGCTACACGATATCACTCCGCATGAAGTAAAAATTGGGACTACTTTTTAAAAATTCTTTTAAAAAAAAGTTTTGGGAATTTTATTTTTTAAATGAATGGATCTAAAAGAGAAAGGCTTGAAGTTAATTAGTGTAGAATATCGATTTAATAACACGAAAAGTAATTCATACCCAACGATTTAGAAATAATTTTCATAAAAACGCATCAGTTTTAACACTATTTTAAAAAATTCGGAAAAAATAGAAAATATCGTTATTTTACAAAAAAAAATTATACCGTATCGTGGCGAAATAAATGATCTTTCCGATTCTGTAATTATTTTTTGTCTGATTTCAACACGGATAATTCGATGACAATTTTAAGATGGTTCGAAAACGTCGGATGACGAAAAAAACTTTTTTTCAATCGCATTTTTTTTTTACTCGCCAAAGTTACTGATTTCCCCCTGTTTAAGGCAGAATTTTTTTAGTGTAACCCTTGAGTTAGATGCGGTCGAAGGCGAAACAGGTCAAATGTCTTTGGCGCAAAGCTAATTTTCGACGCCAATGTTTGGCTAAATGTAAAATCGCGTATTTTAAATTATTTTAAAAATCATTACCTTCATTTTAAGGGCATAATTTTTACGTTAATGCTCTCAAACATCACCAACTATTTGCAAAAATAACGTACTTTGAAATAAAAAATGTACAAATTACTACTTTTTAATTTATTTCTCAGAAAAACATAAGTTTACGAAAATCACAAAATGTTTTTTAAAATCCGTAATTTTGAAGCAATTTTTTCAATCTTCGTATATGTTACGGATAATATTACTGTACACACGGAAAAAAGGTTTTGTGAGATTATCTTCATAAATGACGAAGTTATTCAACGTGAAGTAAAAATTAAGACTACTTTTTAAAAATTCTTTAAAAAAAAAGTTTTGGGAATTTTATTTTTTAAATGAATGGATCTAAAAGAGAAAGGCTTGAAGTTAATTAGTGCAGAATATCGGTTTAATAACACGAAAAGTAATTAATACCCAACGATTTAGAAATAATTTTCATAAAAACGCATCAGTTTTAACACTATTTTAAAAAATTCGAAAAAAATAGAAAATATCGTTATTTTACAAAAAACATTATACCGTGTCGTGGCGAAATAAATGATCTTTCCGATTCTATAATTATTTTTTGTCTGATTTCGACACCGAAAATTAGATGACAATTTTAATATGGTGGAAAACGTAAGATTACCGCTCGGCCGAAACGGAAGGGAAGTTCCGCCAAGTAAACAACCGGCAGGAGTAAAACAATTAGGCGTTTTAAGGTTTTTAATTAATATCTTTTTAACTAATTACAATATCGGAATATAAATGGGCAATACGGCTTCCCCGGAAAATTCCCGATCTTTTGGTACCTTCCGCGACTTTCTGCGTGGTGCTGTTCGTGAGAAGATAGACGCACATAGATAGATAGATAGATAGATAGATAGATAGATAGATAGATAGATAGATAGATAGATAGATACGTTTGTTTACCTTCGAATTTTAATAGTGTAAGATATGTATAGGGAGAGAGTGAACTTATAGTAGGAATTGAAAAAAAGCATGATTTGTCTGAATTGTTATGCGCACCCAGTTTGGCTAGTTTGGATGAAAAACTGGTTTCCGGCGCCAACTTTTGTCATTGTTTTAGCATTTACAATGTTACAATAATGGAGACGAATCTAAGTTGGTGTCGAAAACCGGTAATTAATTGATTTAATTAATTGGTAATTAATAGATAAATATTTGAAAAAACTGTATTAACATCAAGTGATCCACTACATAAAACAATACTATTATTTTGTTGCCAAATATGCGTAAAAATTAAATAATCTTATGGTTATCCAACGGTATCAATGTTAAATTTATGTTATTGTATATTAAAATCAATAATTGTATGTGATTTAAAAATTGTATTTTAATCTATATGTATATGCAGCATAAAATATATCATGCTTTTATCAATGTTGATATATTTCAGAATTTGTACTGAGAAATGCCGGGGGAAAAATTTTAACATTTTTTCTTTTGTTTGTACTTTCTTCATTTAAAAATTGTTTAAATATTTTTCAGATACACGTGATACTATTGTACCGATATTTATAATTAAAAGTAATGCAATGAAGTTATTATTTGCGCATTTTGTTTGAAAAATATTTAATTATATTTTATAGGTAAGAATTGGTCTTAGAAGAAAATTGAGATAACTCTTTGTTGATTTTCTATGCGGACTCGAAATATTTTTTTTGTGAGGAAAGATTTTTTACTTACTTAGATAACTAGAATCAAAAACGGAGAGCAATGTGCATACAATTTTCTCTTTTGAAACAATTAAATCTCTCCAGCAATGACATTCAATAAATTACAAAAAAGCTGTAAATTTATCTTTGGAGTTACCTTTCCGATTTTTTCGACATTTCGTAATTGTCCATAATTTTGGAGATGTATTTCAAATAAGATGCATTACAAGTTTATCAACTTCCATCCTCTCGAAAATTGACACATTTGTTGAGTAGTGCAGAGTACCACTGAGAATTGTGCCGCGTGCCACACGTGAAATAGGTTGCCAAACCCTTTTCTATCGCATGAATGTAAAATTGTATCATATTGTTTGTTCAGTTTATATAGCATATTAAAACGAGAAATTAGGTTTTTCATTGCTTTAAATCCACCCTTCTTCCTTTGAAAATCATTTATTCAGAAAAAATTAAACAGTTTCGTTCTCTACGTCATTTATCTAGAGCATTGATCTTCAAATTGTGTTCCACAGAACCTTGGGATTCCACGAGTCACAATAAGAAAAAATCGAAAAGAAAAATTATAAATGTGTATGCAAAACGGATTCAAGTTCTCATGAAATTCGTATAACCACAATTATCTAAAAATGATCTCATACATTAAAATTAAAAATTTTATTTATACATAACTTAACTTTTTAAACTTTTATTGTCTTATAATAAATGCATTTAAAACTTTCTTTATCTATTAGATTATGAATATACTGTTGTTTGCTATCCCGAGTTCCACAAAGTAATTTTATACTAGTTAGTGTAATATTCTGAAACCTTTTACTTTTGTGGGGGGGGGGACACCTATAATGAAGAAGATGGAACAATTTATCGACATATCAAGAGATTCAATACTAAAATTTAAATTTAAGCTAGAACACCAAAATTTTAGGTTGCCAATTCTTGCAAAATACGCAGAATTTCTCACATAGCTGTGAACATTTTAATGCCATTAACAAAAATGTATTTAGTAAGTGAAAAATATTTCTCAACGCGAGTATCTACAAAAACAAAATATAAAAACGAATTAAATGCGGAATATGAAATGCTACTGCACATAATTTCCAAGGGCCGACAGCTTGTGTAAAAAATGTGAACACATATCTCAGTTACTAAATATGATGCATGCGCAAGTGACATTTGGATCACAAATTAATATTATCAATGAATAAATAACATTAACATTACATCATAAGATTTTCGAATAAGAAATAAAATTTTTAAAATTTTCTTTTCATATAACATCAAAAATATATGTTTATCTATATACTTTAAATATTATTTTAAGATATATTCTTCTAAGTGTGGAATGGGATTGCCCAAAAACCAGTGCCGAATTACTCATTAGGTGGAGTAGGTGATTGCCTATGGGCCCCACTCTTTTTAGGGGTTCCGTGAGTCGAAAAGTTTGACCACTGATCTTTGTCCAGAAATAACTCTTCCATAGACAAGATTCACTGCTGTTTTACCCCCTTTCCTGAAAAAGAAAAAAGAACTATACCAATTTTACGATTGTGACCCCCCCCTCCAATCCCCAATCCTTAGCGAGCGTCGGCTTTCGCTGAGGGGAGAATTTTGTTGAGAGGAGTACCCGAGAGAGAAATTTATTGCCCATCTTGGGAATCTTCAGAAAAATATTTGTGCCAAAAATTTCGCAAAAGTCAACGCCATCTAGATGTCATGTAAGATGTTAAATAACTGAAGGCCTTCCCGGTATCGGATCATGGCTAACATGCAGTGGCGGCGCTAGACCACGCGTGGACGTCGGCGAAATTAGGGTTCGCGAGGCCTCCTTTTTTCCCAGTCAAGAAAACGTTAAATTACATAAAAAAGCCGAATTATAGTTAAACTAATGTATGAGTAAACGAGATTTATTGCTAATCAAATGATGACAAAAATTACACAAATAGAAATTAAAATAGGCGAACTTTTCGGCTTTTGGCCTCACTGAACTTTTTCAGGATTATGTCATAGCTAACACTAGCCGCTATTTCAGCTTCAATTGATAGAACTGGTAACGCATATAGTCTCTTTTGACTCATCGTGCTTCTCAAGTAGGTCTTAATCAATTTTAACTTTGAGAAGCTTCTCTCAGCGGAAGCTGTACTGACGGGAACTGTGAGCATGATTCTAATTGTTATATAAACATATGGATATATATATTTCTTCCAAATTATTTTCTAAAATGTACTGAATGAGTTGTTTCGCGTCGTTGATAGAGTCTAGTGAATTCGTTTTTAAAAGTTGGAGTTCTTCATATAGTTCGAAAGGCTGTATGTCGCTGTTTTCGCCTTCCCGAAGTATTGTAACTAAATCATTACAATACTTGAGAAGGTCTTCTTTTGATATAGAATTTAAATATAACTGATATCATAAATATAACCAAATTGTTCAAAATATTCATTGAGCGCTTTAAATCGACATTCGGTGTCGACTATAATAGCATCGATCATTGTATTAAAAAAGTTAACTCTGTACTACATTTCAAAAGCTTGAATAGGTTCATCAATATGTTCATAACCGAACATTCGTTTTTTCTATATAACTGTTCTTTTTTCTTTAAATTGAGACTCAATTTCGAAAGTACTTTTCTCTACAAATAATCGAGCTTGTGCAACACTATTGTCAAATCCTGTATTACGGAATTCTTGAATCCAGCTGCAAAATGACCGTAAAGTATCAATAGCGACTTTCAAGTTGACTTGAACCGATTGCCATAGTTTGCTTATATTGTTCACACGTAGTAAAACCTCGTACCATACGTGTATCGCAACAATAAACTGAAAACTGAACATTTCATTCAAGACTGCGTCACAGTCCCTTAGAGTTTCAGAATCATTACTTTTATTTTTCAGCTCATTCACGCATTCGATGACATCATCAAATTGCAAAAATATTGCTTTTACTGCTCCGATTCTACTTTCCCACCGTGTTTCAGACAGAGGTTTTAATGTCAATTTTAATTTAGTTTTTACAATATCCCAACGCTTACTTGACTTTGAAAACAGCACATAGATTTTATTGATGAAGCCAAAAAACGTTTTGGCTGTTGCAGAAGAGTTAGCTTCATCAATCAAAAGCAAATTCCAACTGTAGCATCCACAAGGCTTGAAGAATGCTCTTGGGTTTATAATGAGTATTCTTGTTTTCTGACACCTTTATTAATACCGACCATATTGGTGCCATTATCATATCCCTGTCCTCGACAGTTTTGGATATCTAGACCATTTCTTTCCAGTTCTTGTAATATTGAATTTGTTATATATTTTCCCGTTGTTTCTGCGAAGGCAATAAACCCAACAAAATGTTCCTCTATTGCTCCAGTTGAGGAATTGCAAAATCTTAATATTATTGACATTTGTTCAACGAGGCTGACATCCCTGGTACAAATCGAGCAAGAAGGCGTAGTATTTTGCTTGTTTAACTGTGTATAATTTCTTCACTAACTGATTTAGACATTAATGCAATTAATTCATTTTGGATGTCGTGGCTCAGATAATGTTGAGCAAGTTGCTTTTCATTAATACGTTGCATGTGCTCCCGTAGGGTCAGATCATATTTCGATAACAACTTAAATAAATCTATAAAATTGCCACTGTGTCTACTATCGTTCAATTTAAGGGATTCTCGATGAGCTCTAAATGATAAATTGTGTGAGGCTAAGTAGTTTATGATATCAATCATTCTTTCAAAAAAATTATACCAGTACTTTTGCGATTCCTTAATCAATCTCTCGTTATCCTTATCTATTATTTTTCCGTGTTTGATTCCTTTATAGAATTCCATCCATTTAATCATGCATTCCATGTGTCTTTGACTTTGTTCATGTCTTTGCAATATCCGACTCAAATCTTTCCAGTCACAACATCCTTCTTTTACCACCTGTGTCTGCAAATGTGAAAAAAGCCTACATGGAAAGCAATAAACTTTATCTTGAAAAAAAATGGAGTAAACTAACCATCAGCGATGTTGCGTTTCGCCGTTACTTAATTTTCAAGTGAAATGAAGTTTAGAAAAATGTCTTTTATTTGCGTCTTTTGGGTAACTTTCATCAGATTTCTCTAGATCGGGTCCGTTTTGAATTAGGTCATGACGCTGCGAATCGTTTACTGGAAATACCCACTTTTCTAGATCTAAGTCTATAAATGACTCTCTTAAATGAACTCCTTGCACTTGATTTTCTGAGTCACACATCGTTTCACTTTCTAACTCTTTATTATGTTCAGACATTTGGATCATAGCAGATTCGCCCGATGTTGCAGGTAAAACTGTATCTGAATAAAAAATTCATTTGACTCTGAAGCTAGCTCATAAACTAAAGTTTCTCCAGATGACTCTGAAGCAGTGACACTCGTAGAAGGTTTCTTGAGAAATTTCATCATACTGGAACTCAGAGCTTGGTTGGATGTAACAGTTACAGCCTTTCTTTTTCTTTTTAATGCACTGGATTCCCATTTCCTACCTATATCTCTGTCTCTAGTTGGTCCTCCAGACATGATGACCTAAAAATAAAAAAAAATTGAAATTAAATAATTATTTTATTAGATACAGACTTTCAAAATAGGCCCAGTAGCATCAGAGTTAATAATAATGCGATACGAGATCTGCTGATTTGTTATAGTTCGATTTTTTTGTAGCAGAGTCCCAGCCATGATAAATAAATCTATATATACTCCAATGCTTTTTATGGAAAATTGAATAAAATTGTTTTACTTAGACCTGGATTATTTTGTACTGAAAGAACACTAGATTCTAGTGCGGTATACAAAATAATCTACAAAATTTTCAATACAAAATAATCTAGATCTAGGCGCAACAATTTATTTCAATTTTCCATAAAAATCATTGCCGTATGTAGTGGCTAGATGTATGAAAAGAAGAACTCGGTGAAAATAATATAATTGTTACAAATTTTGACGCATATAAAAACATACTCGAAAAGCTAAAATTTTCTGTTCTCGAGAAAAAAACACTCTAGCACAGTTTTAATTTAAAACTAGGTAACTATCCACTTTTTTTTAATTTCGATTTCTATAGAGAAATACATTATACTTACGACTTATAAAAGATACCTATGTATACCTATTGATGTCGACAAAATCATTACGTTAAAGTCATTCATTATAAAAGTTCATATTGACTTACCTTTTAACCTTCGTAATATGAACTAAATCACAATATAAATTAACACTTTTATTCACTAAAACGCCACCGGGTACTGACTCACTTTACAACACAATAAAAATAAATTTTGTCCATGCGAGTCTAGTCTGCTAGTGTAGCATTCACAAAAGGAATGATTGTTTACGTTATGCTTACAGAAGAAATACAAATATTTAAACGACACGGGGATTCCCCGTCTCGCGCGCTAAGTTGTTTAGTTTGAAAATAAATAAAAAAGAATAACTAAATTTTAAATAATTAAAAACTTTGCGAGGCCCCCTCAAGCGCGAGGCCGTCGGCGGTCGCCGACGCCTGACGCCGCCACTGCTAACATGTCATGAGTTCGAGCCCAGTGTCACCAAAGACCCGCCGTAAAGGGGAGCGATGCACGTTAAATCTGTCAAGAGCTCAAACGTCCTCCCATTGGTGTGGTGTGGTAGTTAGGAGAGGGGGTTTCAGCTCAGGTGTCGTCCTCTTCACTTGACCATGGTCAAAATAACGATGTCCGTCGCCAAAAGCCCTTGTGTAGCTGAACAGTGCGACGTTAATATTCACTCACTCGTTAGTAAATACAAATTTTGAGACATAAGCGATAAAAACTATTATATTGACTAAAAATATTAAACATGAATTATTTTCCTAAAGTTTAATACTTAAAAAAAATTGATATTGAGAGAGAATAGCATTTATCACTCAAAATAGCACTCTCCAGGGACGGCTCTAAGGCCGGACAGACCGGATCTATGTACGGGGCGGCAAATTTTATGGGTGGCATTCGGACGAAATTTGAAAATTTGTATGAAAATATTTTCTTAAATATTATTATTTACACTTTGAAAACCTGGAACATAATAATTTTATTTTACACTGAATTGAAAAGCCGATCATTGCTAGTAATATTTGTATAGCGACTCTCTATATCTTAAAAAAAAATAAATACAAATTGTACTACGTGGAGATAGACTTTGAAAGTATAAGAGCTCCCGATCTCAGGTTACAAGTACATATGCTTCCATTGACAAGATTTCCCCTGCCCTGATATTAAAGGGGAAAATGGTAATTATCTTTTGTTTTTGGTATTACCGCATTAAGTGACAAATGTGCACAAAACAGAATATTTCGTTTGAATGTGGACCTTTCGTATTTACCTCTTATTAAGGGCTGTTCTATTTAAATGACACTGAAAAAAGTTTTAAAGAGATAAGATAGAAAGTGAGAGAGAAATAAAAATACCGTAGTTATTCGAATCTAAGCCGCTATCGATTCTAAGCAGCACTCCTAATTCTCAACACAGTTTTCTGAAAGATAGTGTAAAATGTGTGTGTGGTTTATCGAGATACAAGATATTTAAGAAATATATATTTAAAAAAATGAAAATGCGAAATAATAAATGAATAATTCATTGATTTTACCAATATTAAAAACCTTTAAATACATACTGTAAGTGCCCTAATCCCGTCAGTATTTTGTTCAGTATTATAAATTTTATTCTGAAGTCAGATTTAAATACAATTAAATTATAAAATAAAATATAAATAATCAACGTCCCACCCTCAGCGGGCCACCTTAAAATGATGAAACGTTGACCGGTCCGGAAGATAAAAATGTTAAGAATAACTGCTACACAGTATTGCGTCACGGATACTGTTTTCCCCCAATGGGGCTGCGGATTGGTATTTTTACCATTTTCAGACCTAGTACATTCCCCAGGGGCTGGTATCCCTTTTTAGTACGGCACTATGTAAGCGTACCAATTGCCGTCGATAATTTTGACACCCAGTTTCCTTCCCAGGGGGTGGTACATAAGCTCTGACGATGTGGAAGGATGTGGACGATGTTCTAGGAATTTAATTTGCCAAGAACAAAATTAAATTCCGTATTCTGGGAATGTGATAGAATTCTGAAAGAACTTTCAACCAAATACAAAAATGTTACACATTATGATATTGAACTGTACATCCACCTTTGTGAACCTTGTCAGAAAAAACAGAAAATTATTTTTAAAAAAGGTATTGTTTTAAAAACTTTTATTTTTCCCCCGAATTCCAGTATATTGGCACTTGTAATGAGTGGGAAATAGAATGATATAATATCCTTATCATGACCTTTTTTCATACTTTGCCTAAATAGCTTTAGGCATTCTATAGAATGCCTAGGTATTCTATACACTGCCTAGGCAAAGTATGTAACGAATCTCATATTTCAGACTTTGCCTAAAAACGTTCGGCATTGTATAGAATGCCGGCATTTCATACTTTGCCGGTAACATATATACAAATTGTGTCATAAATAAATTCACATAAGAGAAAAACGATTTAACTGGGTAAAAAAAAACTTGAGTATCAAGGAAATTATTTGAAAATATGTATCCATAGTTATAGTTAAAAATGCATGGATTGTAAAATTTTATTTTTGGAATAAATCGAAATAATATTGCTGACGCGAAACTTTTTCGTAAGAAAACTTCCGGAACAAGACATTGCACAACATTCATTACTGTTCCCAGAATTTAAAAAAATTGTAGTTGATTTGTCTTGTCTGTATTGTAAATTTTGATTTTTTTTTTATTCATCAATCATGATTCCATTTTCTAAATCATCACGTTAAGTCAATATAACAGATGTGCTTTCAGATATTTTTTCCCCTCTTTTTTTAATACATCAAGAGAAATTTAGTAATATTATTCGGTAATTATTTTCTTTTAAGTGATCGCATTATTGCAATTCTTGGTTAAAGCATTTCTTAAAAAATCTTTCCAAATACTTAATGTTTGTGGATTAGGTCAGTAACAGGTGAGTTTATTTCAAGGTTTTCTTCTTTTTTTTTATTTAAAGAGAAATAAATTTATTATTATTATTTTATTATTAATAATACATTTCCAAATGAGATTTAATGGGTTAATATTGAAATGTTATTAAAAATATTTCGAAGTGGCATTTTCTGTGGAAGCTAAAAGACAGAATTCTATTTGACTGAGAAATATATGTATTTTTTATTATTATTTTGAATATTGTAGTCTATTATTTGAGTGTTTTTATTAGGGTAAATTTTAGTGATTATTATTATTATAATTAATTTCTAGTGTTATATTTATAAAATTAACGAAAAGTATTTTTTCTGTGTTAGTTGTATACGTACAATATTTTTTAGATAAAAATTCATGTAAATCCATTATATTTTTTGTGCATGCCATGTACAGATGTATATGTGGGTTGTAGAAAAAAAATTAACTCAGATTTACTTTTTTTAATTTTAAAAAATATGATTTTTGTTAGAATGTCCTACCATGTATTTATCAATTCTCTCTCTCACACACACACACCTCTCTCTCTCTCACACCTCTCTCTCTCTCTATATATATATATTAAACATAAATAATTACAGTGTTTCAACGAAAGTAAAATAAGGGCATTTTATTCTTTGTTTTAAATTTTACGATAAGATTTTGGAAAATCTCAAACATATATCGATTTTTAATTCAAAGGGGTTAATCTTTGATCAATTCAACTTTTTTGTGAGAAAAGCAAAGCACTCTGTTAATTATCTTTATACTTTCCCAACTTAATTTAAGCATATTTTTTCAAAAATTTTAGAAAGTCCGAGGAAAATCTATCAGATGCTCTATTAAAAAAAAAAGTTTTATTTTCGTTCATAATAAATATTTATTTACAAGTATATATTGTTATGCTGCCCTTTTCCTTGCAAGAACTATTCAAGTTTAAAAGGTATGTATTTATGAACAATTTTTATCTTTTTAATAATATTTTTCTTACTTCGGAGAGAGAGGCGGCATTTTTCATTTTTGTCCGGGACGGCAAAACTGCTAGAGCCGGCGCTGCACCCCTTCCCCCGTTTTTCAATTACCTACGCTCAACATTTTGTCAATGAACTTAATGTTAGATGAAGTAGGTTACGTTTCTTGCATGGATAAACTACAAACAAATTTTTCTTTTTAAAAGAAGTTAACTTTTTCTTTGAAAGTTACGTTTACCTTGAATACATACCAATGACAGGATATAGCCCTTGTTTGTTCGATCTCACAATAGCTTGGTGAGCAATCTCTCTACAGAAAAACTAAAGGTTCTCAAATTGTTCTCCATTTTCTAACGTACCGCCAAGAACTTTTGCCTAATGACTTTAAAAGCCCCGCCTCCTTTTTCAGATGCGTCCTTTAGATTTTCTTCTCTCCCCACCCCTTTTCTGAGAAGCCTTCTCCTCCTATTCGAATGCAGCCTAATAAAAAAAAATCTTGAAAAGGTATTTCTTGGAACAATGATTCAAAAAAAAAAAAAACTGAGGTAGAATCTCACTTTGTGTGGCAAAACATCCTTTGATTAAATGTAAACACATTTTCACCATCTCGACCATGGAAACAACAGGATTTTCGACCCCCATTCTTAGGCACTGATGACTCGCAGAGAAATTTTTTTAACACATCCTGAAGAGTTGAAGTCTTTTCTTCTCCCTATCGCGTTGTGTCAAGATGAAATGGAGGTTAAAGGCTTTTCATTGTCTCCTAAGCAAATGGAGAAATGACACTTTTAAGTTATTTTCGTTGTGTAAGAAACAATTTCGACAATATGCGCTTTGAATAAGAAGAGGATCTAAAATGTAAAGTGACGTGGAAAAGTGCTATTATTATTTAATAAAGTAATTTTTTTTACCATAAAATCACTCTTTGTAACCATTTTAAGAGAAACAAAAAGAAACACCAATCAAATTTGTATAATATTTATAGTTATAAAAAAAATTGGCTTCATGAAAATCGCTTAAGGTATCCGAATACTTGCGACAATTTTTTTTTTTAATGGAGATATTGGGATCTTTTTGTAGTTTTTAGATTTGCTTAGTACATTTTAAGAAAAATATGCTAAAATTAAGAATAGAAAAAGAAATTATTATTACTAAAAGGGTAAAAATTTACAAAAAATAACATAAACGTGGCCCATTCTGTACCAAAAGTTTATAAACAAATTTTCAATTCTGATGTGTTGCTATGTTATTCATTTTTGAAGATAAGAGATATTTTAATTTTTCACAAAAACTAGTGCACTTTATCTTAGTTATTATATAAAATTGCTTAAAAAACAGTGATTATATTCACATAAAAGGATTGTAAATTTTGTAATAAAACAGTGATTGATAAATCTGAAGGTTAAAACACTTCTACTATCATACAGAACATACACAAAAAATTTCAGTTTATTATTTTTAAAACATTTTTAGCAATCGCTGTTGAACATTTAAAAAAAAAAAACACGTTTCGAGTAAAACGCGTTTTAAAATATGACATCTCGCTTAAAGCAGTAACGTCATCTGCTATTACTAAAACCCTTGTAGTTTTTGTTCTAGTGAACGAAAAATAATAAAGTTGGTATTTTTATAAAGCTAATAAAATGGCCTATAAGATAAAATCATTAAAAAAAATTTTTTTTTTGTTTTTTTTTTGTCACTTTTTGGCAAAATTCACAATTTTAGGGTGTAACACGAAACTGAAGGGTTTAAAATATTTTTTCGTGTTAAAGAATATTGCAAAAAAAAAAAAAAAAAAAAAAAACCGTATATATATATCAAAATAAAATTAAATTTATCAGAGTTTATTTTATTTACATAAATATGTATACGTGCATATATTTAAGAAAAATCAATAAAACAAAAACATCACACAAGAACTTAAAGAAATTTAATACAAAATTTTCAAGTTTTTTTAAAAAACAAAACATTTACCGAGTTTTTGGAAAAAAATCTGAAATTTTTCTTTCCATTGGTTTTTTTAGCATCAAACTGTCAACAAATGGATCGATATCGTTCCTTTTTTTATTCATTTCACCATTGGAAATTGCGTCTAAATAACTGCTCATACTTTTCATGATGTTCCTCAATTCAGATGATGTAGGAACAAGATCTGTATAACTCATTTCATTTTCATCTTTGGTGTATGCAACAATGATATTTTTTTAGCTTTGAAAAAACTCCCAAATGTTTTTGCCTGTCATAAAATTGGAGCATTCTACACGTCATCATCTTCTACTGCAATAAATTCTTCCAACAATACAATAGAACAGTCCAACCCGGCCGATGTTTTCCTTATTTTGCTCATTCCTAGAAGGGAAATCTTTTCACGTTAAATAATTTTCTTTTTGTATTAAGAGAAAAATGTTTGAAAATACATAGTAGTTTGTTGGGGCCGTTGAATTCTTTCGTGTTAACCGATATTACGCCCTAAGCGACATCGCGTTAAACGTATTTCAATGTATAAGAAATTATAAAAAGTTATAGGTTGTGATAATGAAGTATGAAAAATGGGAAGAGTTAATTCAAAGCATTCTTCCGGATCAGGTCCTTTGAGCTGTGGCATGCCAAACCAATCTATTCATAGCATTCAGCGTGCCCCAGAGTAGAACATTTTTCAAACCATTCCATTCCCGTGATAATGCATGCAGAATTAAAGTATGGAGGTCAATCATTTAAATTGATAGTTTTATTATATATTTTTGGCATCATTTAAAATATTACTAAACATAAAAATAAACAGTTTGAAATATATATCTACCTATTTTCAACAAAAATATAAAATTTAGCATTGTACATATATTATGTATTTTTGAACATGCTTATTAAAATAAGAAATAGACAACGTAAAATATAAGCATTTCCCTTCATGACAGTTCAATAAAAATTTGGATGCGAACCTAGTGCTTAAGCCAATCGACTTTCATATCTCAAAATTATGGGTAGAATGCGTCCCTTTCAATTGGACACGATTCTGAGCATTCAATTGTTAAGCACAATTTCTTTGCGTACTTCAAATATTTTTTCATAAGAGGCAAGATCTTTTACTTTGATATGTGTAGAACCAAAAGCGGAAAGTACAAGCAACTTTCTTTCTTCAATCAATTAAATCTTTCCATCAATGACAATCAATCATTTATAAAATAACTGTAAATTTATTTATAAAGTTATTTTTCAGATTTTTGCGTATGCAGTAAATATCCATAATTCTGAAGATGATTTCAATAAGGTCCATTACAAATTTGTCAGTTTTCATCCACTCAAAAATTGACAAATTTGTCAAGTAGTGCCGAGGGCCACAGAGAATTGTATCGTGTGCCACATATGGCACGCGTGCCATAGGTTGCCGACCCTTGTTCCAGACCATAAGCTCCTAAAATCGTGACTACTGAGGGGGATTCGTAACAAATCAAAAGTAATTTGGGAGCGGGGAATAACGTTAAGGGTCTACGAAATATTTGATTTAAAATAACATATTTGTTACCCAGTTCCATTCTTATGAAGTTTAAAATCAATTAGTCGTGATTTTAACGTTTTAAAAGAATGTAGAGTAAAATTCTAAATTCTTTTAGATGAGTACGTGAAATACTAGTAATGACAGGCTTTTCCCGGTGGCCGATCACGGATGTGGATGTTTAAATAGGAACAGAATCTCGCCCCTAAGTGGAATCACTTGACTAAAATAGGGCAGTATAAAAAAGTCGTACATTTAGTCAATTGTTTAGTTCAGAGGTTCCAAACTTTTTGGTCTCATAGACCCCTTGCCATGTTTTTCAGTTTAGGGTAGACCCCCAGCTTAATTAATATTGAATTTTTGCCAATTTATCAACTTAAATTTCTTTTTGACAGCTGGTACTACTACTTTAAATGAATTAAATTTCTAACTGTAATGAAGTATAGTGATAAAAATTTAAAAAGCACACGTTAGTTAATTAAATTAAAAGTTAATTAATACATAAAATAACTGTTAAGTAAAATAAATAAACGAATGATTTTAAAAGGAGGGATGAATCTGACACTACAATAACAAATTGTCAGGTTTAACCTTAAATCTCTTCTGTTAGAATGTCCAGTTTTTCTTTCTTTTTTTGTTTTGGAGATTGGCAACCCCACTGAAGCTCCTTCTCAGTAGGAAAAGCGATTAAAATACATCCTCACGATATTCCATAATTCGGGATAAATAATAGGTTTGCTTTTTTAAAGCCAAAATCGCTGATATCCGTTTCCAAACTAAGATCTTCGTTACTGCTTATTGCAATCAGTCCCTATTGTAATGGGGCATTTTTTTTCAATGTCACCATATGAATGATTTGCCTGCTGTGGTCTTGCCATATAGTCAAAGCATTCTCAAACTTGGTTTCAAAATCTGAAAAAAGGCATTTAAATGTTGAATGTAGGTTAAAACGTCCTGGCAGATTGTGTGTGGCATACTGAGAAAATTCGGGACCTACAATATTATACTTCTTTCGCTTAACTCCGGAAAGAAATGCTGAAATGGTTCTTGTTTTAATAAAATTTATGCTGTCACCTTGTAAGAGCAAATCAACCCTATAAAATTTAGTAAATATATCTGTTAAATAGATAAAATTTAGTTTCCACTAGATAAAATTTTCTTTTAAATTTAAAGCCACGATCTAGTTTATATAATAAGAGCCACTATCATAGACCTCCAAATTATTTTTTTGCTGACGTGGACCCCTTGCAGGTTGCCATAGACCCCTGGGGATCTATATAGACCACATTGGGGATCACTGGCTTAGTTCATCCTGACATTTGAAGAAAATGTAACAAATTGTCCTTGGTTTTGAACAAAAAGCAATAGTATTCTTTGTACTGTTAAGAAGATCGAATTCGTTACTCAAGTATTTTTAAATACAATTGATATCAGGTACAGAGAAATTTTCCAAACAAATTTATACCTTTGTGAAAGTTATATATACTATATATACACTGGTGTCCAAAAGTTAAGCATAATTGATAATTATATGAATAAAGAAGAAACTGTAAATCAGAATGGTGGGAAACGTGATATGCGAGTGTAAAATGGTTATAAAATAAGGAAGCAAATCAAAAGAATGATAATAATTAATTTTATTATCCAAAGTAGCAGTTTGAAAGAAAACTGAGTATAGCAAGGATTCACACTTTAAAGAAAAAATGAAAGAAAACATTAAATAAAATACTGATGCTGCAGTTTAATAAGTCTTGTGGTCGCCTCTGACAGCCAGGCACGCTGCACAGCGATTTACCATACTTGCTATGAGATGATGAATGAGTTGTGGGCTCAAACGGTTCCAAGCTTCTTGGAGAGCTCTCTTCCGTTCTGTAACAAGCTTGGTGGGTGCGAAAGGGCTGCAATTTGTCTCCCGAGCATATCCCATACATGCACGATAGGATTGAAATCAGGGGAGTTCTCAAGCCACGACATGCGCTGGATGTTTTCCGTTTCAAGGAAGTCAACAATCAGCACCGCTCGGTGACACGACGCATTATCATCCATGAATATGAAGTCAGGAGCGACAGCACCTCGAAACAAGCGAACATAGGGCTCAAGAACTTCGTCTCTGTATCTTTGAGCAGTCACAGACCCCGTGTCAAAGAAATGGAGGTCTGTGCGGCCGTCCATCATGATGCCTGCCCATACCATTACTCACCTTGATGGAAAATGATGTCTTTACGTTATGTTTCTTGGTTCAAAACGTGTTGCACGTTCTCTCCATATCGTTACCCGCCGAGAATCACTACTCAGACTAAACCGGGACTCGTCACTGAACATCACATTGGCCCACTCTCCCACACTCCAATGTTGATGTTTCAAACTCCAGTTCAAACGAGCGCGTTTATGCACAGACGGGAGGGGAATGCAAACTGCTGGTCTTCTGACATATAGGCCAGCATGATTGAGTCTCCAGTAAACAGTTTGTCTCGAAATTCGTATTCCTGTGGCGACTGTGAGAGCCGAACCCAGTGCTCTGGCAGTACTGCCCCTCTGACGTCGCACACTTATTACCAGATATCGGTCTTGGAGAGGGGTTGTGACTCTTGGTCGACCTGATACTGGTTGTCGGGTAACATCTCCCGTTCTTTGAAACCTCTGCCACAGTCTTGAGATCAAAGACTGGTCCACATTCAGAATTCGAGACACTTCGGTTTGTGATCGTGAGGATTCCAGCATTCCAACGATTCTTCCTTTCGTAAACATGTCCAATTGGAGGTCTTTGTGCCATCATTCACCTTGTTTGATGGTTAACAACGTTCCTTCGCACAGAAGTTGCACGAAACTTGTCTGAACTGCCTATGCTGCGTGAATCGGTTTCTCCGCGTTCCGACATGCGCCGGTGTTTCGCGCAGGACGTAGTCGACTGAAAAGTTTTGCATAAACCCAATGTTTCTTCTTCACCCAATTAATATCTTCAAGAAATTTGGAATAATTTTACGAGTATTTACTCCAGGTGTTTCGCATTTTACGATTTATGCTTAACTTTTGGACACCAGTGTATATACCGTATTTACTCGAATCTAAGACATCATCGATTCTAAGCCGCGCGTCCAATTCTCCACACGCTTTGAGAAAAAATAAAACAATTTTTTTGAAAAGGTTCATCAATACCCGATACCTAACAAATTTTTTAAAAAAATTAATGAGGAACACACACAATAAGGATTTACTAATTAATTTATCCTACCATTATTAAAAACTTTCAAATACATACATAAACCTATAATTACTCTTACCGTCAGTATCGTGTTTCGAAAAGGATTCGTCACTCCCATTGTCACAGCTAACTTTGGAATTAGTATCGGAGTCGCCTTTTTTCCACACGGTGTCCTTCCATGCAATCTAATCCATTTTTTATGCAATATTTTTTTAAAGAATGTGTTATAAAGGGTGCAAAAAAATATTAAAGGTCGTCGAACATTTACAAGTAAAAGTTATATCATTTTGATTACACTATCGACATATAAGCAAAAAACAAACATGTTCCTTCCGTATCAAATTTTCAGAAGCCGCTGCTCGTTTCCTTTTTAATAACCTTTTATAAGTTTCACTTGTATGTAACGGAATCTTTGAACTCGATTTTCACCCTCTTTAAAAGGTCAGATTAATTTGAAATTTAGTACACTTGTCAAGTACCGACGACAATACAATAATTTCATAATTTTGTTCCATTGTCCTCATTAGGACGTCAGGAATAAAGATTTCGAGATTTGGCGAATAACTCCAGATCCTATTTCCAGATTTGGCGACTAAAAGATTGTCACAGCCCTATAAAAGCAAAAAAGTTTCAGAATCAGCAATTTCTTACCATAATATAAACAATTATCTAGTTTTTCTGAAAATGGAAGTAAAAAAAAAACTCGTTTGCATGTGAAAAAAATATTTGTTTTATCTCAGCGTTTCTCAAACTATGAGGTGCGCCTCTTCGGGGGAGGGGGAGGGGAATGCAAGGTCGATCCTAGCAGGTGCGCAGGGCGTGCACCGCACGAGGGCGGCCGCATATAGTTCTATCAATCAAGCAAAATTTAGTACAATTTCTAAAAATAAAACTTATAATGCGTCGGCCGTGTAGAGGAGCGATGCACGTTAAATCTGTCGAGAGCTCAAGCGTCCTCCCGTTAGTGTGGTGTGGTAGTTAGGAGTTGGGATGCCAGCTCAGGTGTCATCCTCGTCACTTGACCATGGTTCCAAATGACGAGGTCCGTCGCCAAAAGCCCTCGTGTAGCTCAACAGTGCGACGTTAATATTCACTCACTCACTCACTATAATGCGTGGCATAAATGTAGGAAAGGAGTGCAAGTTTTCTTTTACTTCTTTTGATTTTTATTGTAAGAGATGGCACCACTAATCGAAACCACGTGAGTTTTAGCTGCGTGATACGATGAGGTCATGTATTTATAAAGGGGCAGAAAGGAAAAACTGAGAGTTGCAACAAAGCTTGAACGAAGGCAGGTCAGAGGAAATCGGTCCCTCCGTTGTTTGAGAAAGAGTACGTGTTTTCGGAATTAGTATGGTGCTATCTCCATTTATTTAAAACCCCTTGTAAATGTTTTAGTTGTGTTGTTAATAAATTAAGTTACTTTAACTCTGCGTGCTTATTTTAACATTAAAATAGAACCTTCCCCTAGACGCCGTCCCACAAATTGGGGGTTCAACCGAGAATTTTTTAAACTATTCAAAGTTTTATCTAAGAGCATTTTTTAAAAGTTTTACATCCTCATCGATTTTTGATTTCCTGAGCGGTACATAGACCTTGCCTTGCATCGAATAGAGACCCGGCGAAGCCTTCAGCTGGATAAGAAATTTTACGAGCGATACGGAGGTCTTGCGAGCGATGTGGAGATACTTCAGCGAGAACAGTCTACAGGAAAAAAGGGTCGATTGACTTGGTTAGAAACACGGAATCTTGGCGAATTTCCACGTCAGCTACAGTCAACCAAAACTGGAAGCCCAGCGACTCAACGAGATACTGAACGAATTGAGCGGGATTATCTTGATCATTGAGGTCAACACTGACGAGAGAACCTTTGGAACTGCATCGAATTGCGAGCTATCAACACGAAACAAGATTTCCTGTGTCATTGAGGTAAACGTAAAGTGTCTTCAGAATTACATTGAATTGTGCTAGTATCCTTTTTTTTGGTATTGTGTGAGTAATAGGCGAAAATTAAATAAATTATTTTAAGTGTATATTTCCTGTTCTGTGAATCTGAAATTGAATTTTGAAGTACTAGGTACTATTATTGGTTTAATTGCAGACATGGATATTTGATGTTCTTTTAGTTTTGGATTAATAACTGAGTTCTTTCCGTGTTTTTTCTTAGTAATCTATTTTTGATAAATGAGAGGAACGCGCGTTGTTTTTTTATAATAAAAAATAAAATTGATATTAACTGTAATACTGTTGTGTTTTGTAAAAGGATTTAAGTTCCGGGAATTCTGTAAAAAGTCCATTTTTGTCTACAATTGTTTATAATTGATAATTGCATCTTATTTAAATTATCTTTTGTTTCTTTTTAAGTGAGTAAACTTTTTGCGTGTCATTTTAATGGTTTTGTCTCATTTAACTTGGGTAAAAATTTAAGTTGTTCTCTGGGTCACCATTCTGAGTATAAAAATGGCATTCGCGAAAGGGAAAGAGGATTTGGTGACACTCGCCGAGGATTTGGATCTTACTATCGAAGCAGGTATCACAAAATTGAAGTTAAAGGAGCTGATCGTAAAAAGCCCAGATTACGTTGAAGACGATGTTAAAAAGATGCTTGATAGCATAGTGGAGGAACGTACAGAAAGAGAAGAGAGAGAAAGGGCTGAGAGAGAGAAGGCTGAGAGAGAGGATATGCGAAAGGATGAGAGAGAAAGACGAGAGTACGAATTAGAGAAGTTGCGAATACAAGCGCAACAGACTGCCGGTATGCCGAATAACACCGAAAACGTTCAAGCATCGAATAAACTGTTTCACGAAACTTTTCATAAGTTTAATATGAAGGAAGATTATGAGGACGTCAGAAGAACTATAGCGCCAAAGCAGTTAAACTCATTTTCTAAGAGATCGAACAATAACGATAATTGTTCTCAAAGGCAAGAACGTTTTCACCTTGGAAATAATTGGAATGATAGAAAATGCTTTCAATCGACGAGAATTTACGATAAAATAGTTAAACAGGTAACATGTAGCTGCTGCAGGGGACCAGGTTACTATGCCGTAGATTGTACAAAGCGCAACAAGGGTACGAAAATCAATAAATCTTCGAGCTGTCCGGTCCAGATCTGTTCTCGAATTCAGCAAGACAGAATTAAGACCAGGAAAATAACCATCGGAAACAAGACTTTTGAGGCTCTAATCGACACTGGAAGCTCAGTTTCGCTCATTCGTGAAGATGTAAGCAAAGGAATCATCGAGCAATCGAAGCTCTCGAAGGACATTGTCGTGTTATCTGGATTGGGAAAGTACGAAGTCAAACAAAAGGATCGTTCCAACGAGAAATCGAATTGGATGGAGAGAAATATTCCGTAATATGGCATGTCGTGCCTGCGGTGCATTTGAAGTTCCAGGCAGTGATAGCATCGGACATTTTGGAACAAGCTTTTGTTGGCTTTGATAAAAAAGGTGTTTATTTCCGTAAACACGAAGAGAAGGTGTGGTTTGTGAATACACAGGTTTACGAGGCAAGAACTGAAGACGAAATCGAAGTTAAACATGTTATCAATCCTCAAATAAGAAAGGAACTCTCTGAACTAATCAACAGCTATACACCTAAGAAGACCGAAACGACAAATGTATCCATGAGAATTATCCTGAAGGATGATATACCAGGTTACCAAACAGCACACCGTTTGTCGTTTCTGGAGAATCAGACCGTCAACAAGCAGATCGACGAATGGTTGGATAAGGGAATCGCGAGACCAAGCTCTTCTGAATATGCAAGTCCAATCGTGTTTGTCAAGAAGATGGACGGTACCGACAGACTATGCATTGACTATAGGAAACTGAACCGATAACTAGTCTGGATGGGCTGCAAGACGCTAAAGTGTATTCCACGTTAGACATGAAAAATGGGTTTTTTCATGTCGACGTAAACGAGGATTGCAAACATTTCACTTCCTTTGTTGTACCAGACGGGCAGTTCGAATTTAATAAGGTACCTTTTGGTATCAGTACAAGCCCAAGCGTATTCCAAAGATATGTGTACAGCATTTTTAGGGAACTCATGCGAAAAGGCTTCGTAATAATTTATTTGGACGATTTGATCGTTCCAGCTAAAGATGAGAAAGAAGGTTTGGAAAAACTAAAGAAGGTGTTTGAGGTCGCATCCAGATATGGGTTGGAGATCAAGTTTGAAAAATGTCAGTTTTTAAAATGAAAGGTGGAATTTTTGGGTCACTTTGTCGAAAATGGAATGGTGCGCCCTTCAGTTGCAAAACCGATAGCTGTCAAGAGGTTTCCTGTACCAACGACTGTCAAACAAGTCCAAAGCTTTTTAGGACTCACTGGCTATTTTCGAAAATTTATTCCGTCATACTCTAAAATAGCGAAACCTTTGAGTGATCTAATTAGAAACGACAATCGATTTGTCTTTGAACGACCTCAAATAGAAGCATTTGAAAAGCTCAAGCAATTATTGACTGAAAGTCCAGTATTAAGTATTTTCCAGCAGGGAAAAACAACCGAATTGCACACGGACGCAAGTCAACAAGGCTACGGAGCCGTCTTACTCCAAGAGGCAGAAGGTGGAAAATTGCATCCTGTTCAATACATGTCTAAGAAAACTACTCCGGCAGAGAAGTATTGCAGCTATGAACTTGAAGTTCTTGCTTTTGTCAACGCTTTAAAGAAATTTCGTACCTACCTTATGGGAAAATCATTTTCAAAGTCATAACGGATTGCTCAGCGTTTCAAAAGACTATGGACAAAAGGGATTTGGTTACTCGTATAGCGCGATGGGCATTATTGCTGGAAGAGTTTGATTATGAAATTGTGCATCGTTCCGGCCAGAGAATGCAACATGTGGATGCCCTTAGCAGATATCCAGTCGCAATAATTACTAACGATACTCTAACCGCAAGATTTAAAAAGGGCACAACAAGAGGATGAATGCACTCAGAGTCTAAGGTCACTGATTGAAACAAACAGCAATTCAGACTTTTTCGATAAAAACGAAATACTTTACAAATATGTTGAAGGTAGTGAATTGATAGTTGTACCAAGAGATATGCAAATTGGGATAATAAAGTTAGCACAAGAGAAGGGACCATATAGAATAGTTAAATGTAAAACCTAGAGATAGATCTGATTTAGAGAAAGTGGGTGATCATGAGGGACCTAAGATAACAAATTCATCTGCTGATTTAATGAAATTTTTTACTCACCATGATGATTGTATTTTTATAAAAGCGTTTTCTATTCTTTTTAAAAGAACATAATGTGTATTAATGTGTTTTGTTTTCTTTGATATTAATATTTCATTTTTGAGAGTTGTATCCTTATTTTTAAATTTGAATGTCTATCTTGGAATTTTTATCTCCGATTAATATTAATTTTGCAGAGGCCGATATTTTATTGTATGGTATGTAAAATCACTGAGGTCAGTGATTCCCAGGATGGCCGAACTTGTAGGAAAGGAGTGCAAGTTTTCTTTTACTTCTTTTGATTTTTATTGTAAGAGATGGCACCACTAATCGAAACCACGTGAGTTTTAGCTGCGCGATACGATGAGGTCATGTATTTATAAAGGGGCAGAAAGGAAAAACTGAGAGTTGCACAAAGCTTGAACGAAGGCAGGTCAGAGGAAATCGTCTCTCCGTTGTTTGAGAAAGAGTACGTGTTTTCGGAATTAGTATGTGCTATCTCCAATTTATTTAAAACCCCTTGTAAATAGTAAATGTTTAGTTGTGTTGTT
>BMAO01032658.1:0-18494 GCA_019973975.1 Trichonephila clavata | reverse complement strand
TCAGGATTGAAAATATGAATTTCTGAAAAATCCTCCCCAAAATACAATTTTTTATTTAAATTGTATACAAAAATAAATGAATTGTGAAGAAAGACATGTTGCAAGAGTTACAGATACATTTAAGTTATAAAGCATTAATATATTCTAAATTCGGAAAGATTTTCCAAAAATTTCAATTTTGTGCATGTGTGTGTATTAAGTAAGAAGCTTGAAATAAAAATACCTTCCACAAAATTTAAATATGTAAGAAGAATCTAATGATTTTACCAGAATATGTTATTTATCTGTGCATCATATCTCAAAAAGTGAAACTCCTAAACTTAAAAAAAGTGTATATAAAGCTCATCAAAACACGAAGAATTAAGAAATGCATTTAAGTTTAAAAATTACAAAAGAAAATAAGTAAAATATATTTTTCTTCACCCCCATGACAGCTTTTCACGTCCAAAGAACTTCATTTTAACTTATATGTTTCATTATTAACAGAGAAATAGAATGTAAAAATTATTTAATTCTGTATGGGAATATTTTTCTTCCTTTATTTTTTTTTTCTTTTTCAATGAGTGCTACTTAAATAATCTCAAAAAACTACTGTTGATTTTATTCTAATAATTAGTGCTCTAAAAGTTAGCAAAATCAAAACATCATAAACTAAATTAGTTCATCAAAAAAAATTTATTTATAATCGTTTTCATTAGAAAATGTAAGTATCCATCTATGTGGGGAAACAGTAAACAAATACACAATTAATTAATTGTAAAAATTCTTAAGAGTTGTTTTTTACCATTTTAATTGGCTATAATATACATTGGCTGAATTCAATCTTTATATACAATCGAAAATTTCTTTAACGCCTTTGATGCAAAAAAGGGAGAGAGCAATACTTATATTTTTTATAAGATCATTTTTTGTTTCCTTACAAAAATACCAAATTTAATATTTCCATACATGCAAACGCAAGACAGTAGTACAAAAAATTACTTTTACTTCAAACCAGTTAGAAATATCTTAAGTATCTGTAGAAAAATTTTAAAAAACATACCTGGAAAAAAAGAATTTTTCTTCTAAGGAACTTACTTTCTAGAAGACAATTTAATCATCTGAAAAGAATTTCAAGAAAGACATAACAAAAATTTTCGAAGACCCTTTTTGGAGCAGTAAACATTCTCTAAATATATCTATCAAAGAAAAAAGAGCAAAAAAAAACGAAGAATTTTTTCGTTATTGTTTAAAAAGTAGAACACAATTTTAAAGATATAAAATTTAAATACAAAAAATTTACGTAAAAAATGAATACTGCTTGAAAAGGGCAAAAGTCTTTCCTTGTAATAATGTTCTTGTTCAAATATTCCATCCTTTGTAATTCTCATAAAACTTTTTTAACATTTTTCAAGAAATTGTTACTCAAGTTTTCAATATTTTTCTTATTGTTATGTGTTATCTAACTTGAAATGCAAATCAGTTTATCTTTCTAATACTGATTCATTTCCATATTTTATGCAGCTTTTAACACTGAAATAGTTAGTTTACTCTTAATATTATTTTCGTGTAATTAGCTTTTTCAATTGTTTTCTACATCTTGCGTGATACATAATGAAAATTTCTCACAGGATGGAATATTCTAAAGAACGAATCAATAATCCATTTCTTCACTATTTAAAAGCTAGAAAATTATATAAAATAAAGATGTATTTCTTATCTCACATCTTAAAGTATGATATAGATTTAGAAAGATCTTGAGATAAGAAATAAATAACTTAACTGCATTTTGAAATAAATTATTAATTTATAATGGCGAAATCTCTTATGAGTAATAATAATTATATATTTTATATAATTTATGTGATAACACAGAGTATAATTTCAAATGTATTTTTTTTCATATTTCCCCAAAGGGCATAAATTAATGCATATATAAAATAAAATTAAATTTAATACCGTAATACAAAATAAAATTCTATTTTTATTAAAAAATATTAAATTTTATTAATAATAGCTTTTGAACGAATATTAATTAATGGCTTATAAAAAATGTTGAAACTGCATGATGCGTTACAAATTAGAAAATGCTTTTTGAAACTGTAAGGTTATTAACAATTTTTCTGATTTCTTTCTCTAGTCCAAAACAAGGTGCCTATATGTATGTCTGTATTTAAAAAATTGAAGATAATTATTAAATGTTTCATATCGTATAGCGATCATTTCCTCTATAAGCGTATGTATCGTGTTAAACCAATTCAAAATTTTTGTAATTCACAAGATACTTTGATGATTGGGGAGGGGGATTTGATCTAACTACAATAATTATAAATATATATACATTTTAAAAAAACTATAGTTTATACTAAATGTTTCTTGTGGTGTGATTTTGTTTCATTGGAACATGAAGTCTAACATTCTCTTTATAGTTTGTAGTTATTAGTTACGCAATTGCGGCAACTCATGCCACAGATTAAACATTAAAAAAGATGTGATGAACTATTTAGTTTGGCACTACGGCAACAATAGTTCTTATATAAATTTATGTTTATTCAATCGATTACTATTTACCGTTATCTTCTGATTCTATGTTTGTTATACTAGCAGTTGTTCTAAATGTTACGAAGACCTCGGACTAAGGAAATATATTACAAAAACAATCTCCATTCCAATTTTATAAAAGCTGTATTGAAGGCTTTAATTCTTAATATCTGTTGCTTTAAAATTAGCTTTTTTGTGATCATATGTATCGTAAGCAAGTATATTATCCCTCTTTTTTTTCTAAAAAGAATAATGACATTAATGAATATAAAACTATATGATGCTTGTTTATATATATTTATATAAACAAGTTATATATATAATATAATATATATATACTTATAATATATATATATATTAATAATATATATATATTATATTACTGATTTGAAAATAGAGATCTTTATTTTTTATTTTCCGTGTGTTAAAAAAACTATGGATTAATCTCCATTAAATTATGTTTTATACATTCATATGCTTTAAATTTTCTTCAGAGTCAATCTCGAAAAATTAAAGAAATCTATAGTAATTTAATTATTGCTGATATAACTGTTTTAATTATTCCTTCTTAAATATTTTAATGATCTTCCTTGAACATAATCTAATAAACAAATAAGGAAATTTTTAATTAAGTTGAGATCTCGCTAAGTAAATGAAATACTTTTCTCTTAATTAAAGAAGAATATTAATTAATAAATTTTTAGCACTTCGGTGAAATTCGGTTCAGTTGATACATTATTCCTCGGTTAGTCAGAACAGTCTTGTTGAATTTATTCAATTTAATTTCTATCATGCATTTACATCGTAGTGTCTTGCACAGCCGTGTTCATTAAAACTTTAATTATCTTTCATTTCGCAAAAGGGCACTCAATAAAATTCTCTCATCAAAATCAGCTTGAACAGAAGCTCTTCGTGTTAAGAGAACAAGAAAGCCGACATTTCTCAGATTTAATATCGGTACCAACTCGAGGAAATGGTCGCCTAAGGCAAAGCTTTCTCTTCAGTTCATATGTTGCTGATTTTGTCTAAGATGTTTTTTAATCTTCAGGAAACCTTGCGTAAACTCCCTTTTTCTGCTTTTAGAAAAGGATTATTTTTTATGCTATGTCAGCTGCACTCGACAGCAGAAAAAGTTTTTTAAGAAGAAAAAAAAATAATAATAAATGGAAAGGCAGTTGACCAATCTCTTTTGAGATATTTTACTATTTTTTTTCAATTTTATTTTTTCCTCCACGTGGGGCCTTTTACGGTGTTCCGAATCCTCAATACGAAAAAAACAAGGTTTTCAGTACCAAAAAAAGGGAGAAAAAAGAACCCTAAAGCTCGATTTCTGTACTTCAAATACGGGCGGTTAATAACATGAACAACAAGACTATTATCTGTTTCGCTTGATGAAAAAAACAGAATTAAGAAGTATTTCAAGCGTAAGAAAAACACAAGCATAGTTTGTGCGACTAAAATCAATAAGTAATTCCAGTTAAAGAATAAAAAAATATTTTAGAATCTCTGTTTGGGAATTGATTATGAACTGTATGTAGTAGTCTTAAATTCAATAGTTTTGTTTATTTGTTCTAACATTGGATATTATCAAGTAAGCCAGCAACATTTTTGTATTACAATACGAATGCGTTTCAATACAGCTCCTTGCATTGGTTTAGTGCATTAATTAAACAGATGATTTGAATATTACAAATACATTAGTATTCACGGGGCATAATGACTACTAATTTTACTCAATGTATTTCATACATTATATTATGATCATCTCTTTCACCAAGCAATTTTTCAGACACAATGCCACTATGTCTACGAAAGAGAAAATTACAGCTAAATATATTTAATTTGCATTTATTTCATTTAAATTTCATCCACGATGCTTTAAAAACATTTTACATAAGCTGTATTTTGACTGAAAGAGATGCACATTTTCCATTTAAAGCTTTCAACTATTATGTTTTAATATGTTATTTAAATGCATACTAAATACGATTCATTTGTTAAACAACACATTTTCTTTCCCTGTATTGAAAGAGAGACAGCATTTCTGACATGGTTGATTTAGTTTAGCCATTTTGAATGCATTGATCCGATAAATTAAAATTCAGCTACATCTCATAGTTCATGAAATGCAAAGAATAGTTTTGCTTTATACTAGAAAATTCAATTTCATATTACCGCAAATATAATAAAAAATGTAGAAGTAACGAAACAACAAAATGACCCTTGATAACTCATAAAATTAAAGAAAGTATAAGTAAGGACAATATTAAATTGCATCATTAAAATGTAGTAGTTCATGTTATATACAATGTATTTCATGTTTTTTTTTCAGGAACCCCAAGAAAATCTATTTTTGTATATTACACAACATACCAAGTAAACATCTGGACTTGAACATATCTGATCTTTAATAGGCATTATTAATAAATAAATAGTCTGCGATAGTATGCAACTTAATGAAAGAAGTCATATTATAAGATGCATTATTAAAACTTATTATTATTATTATTCTCCTAAAAAGTAGAGACATCAAGATAAGTTAATGCGTATCCAGTTCAATAAAGATTACTCATTAATATAATTATAATTATAAATATTACAGATAATTAATTATTTATAATTCATTGAGCATATTGATTGGTTGCTTTATTTAATCTTTAATAAATTCCATGGTAATAAGTAATAATGATTTAATTTAAATATTATTGATTAGCACCAAATAATGTAAAATCTGTGCAATGGAAAACTATGTTATATTATTGAAGTCAGAAAAATTTATACTTTTCACGTATTTATATTAAAAATAAAATAATAAAATGTACATAGTCTGTATGGAATTTCAAAGCAATTTATAGCTTTAAAACAAAATAGCTTTTATTAACAAATGAAATACTTTTTCGGTTCATAACATTACCGTTCCTTTTATAACGGCAGTGCTTCCATTTATATGTATGTATTTTTTCCTAAAAAAAAGTTTTGAAAGGTACATATACATGAAACACATGCAAATAAAAAAATTATTATTTCTAAAAATCAGTTATTTTTAATATGTCACACTACTTCAATAATATCAGAAGAAATTATAATGATTACTAATAAAATGTAAAAAATAACTAATTAGGAAAAAGTTTTTTTTTTTTTTTTTTTTTTTTTTTTTTTTTGTAAATTTTGTGTCTGGTATTAAAAGAATTTCGAGTAATTGTTCTGTGGCTTTTCCCGTTTAAGCACTTAAACAGTAAGAGTTAAAAATAACTACTAATATCACCATCGTTATTATTTCAAGGATAGTTTTTACAAGTGACTAGTAAGAAAGCATAAATTCAAAACCATAATGATGTAGATATAATATCGAGAACATTATTTAATATTATTTGCCTAATGACCTGATGTTCAATGGCCAGGCATTTGATAAATAATAAAAATATTTAATGTTATTATTTCTTGTATTATAAGAAGCTCAATTTTTTGCAATTTCGTGATATTTTGCAATCAATTTACTACTTAAAATAAATTATCTTAAAAACTAAAAACACAAATTACGAAGATTACTACAGGCAGAGGGCCTCAAAGGGTTTTTTTTTTTTTTTTTTTTGGTTTAAAAGAAGCATGGCCTTTTAAATGTAAGAAAAACTGACATTAGTGTGTGGAATTATTATAAGTTACTACACACACACACACATATATATATATCCCTGTAGTCTAATACTCATAACATAATTCAAAACTGAAACATTATTGAAACTAAAATATTTAAAAGTTAAATTGCGATAAAAATTTACTTATAAATCTATTGTTCCCACAAAATTATGTTAAAGAATTCCTGTTCTGTTACGAATTCAAACTACAAACTTTCATCCTTTAAAAGTATTATCCGATTTCATTTTCATAACATATTTAATAATTATTTATTAATTTATTAATAACATTATTTATTAATTAATGGTAGCTATAGATTCTGTTTCAACATAAAAATTATGTATATACATGCACAATAAATTACATAGAAATATTACTATTCTTTTTATAAAAAGCGTTATTCTAAATTATACTGTGTCGTTGTGAATACAAAGCATTATCAAATTATTTTTCAAAAAATTCCCAGAATTAATATTAACAAAATTGCTCAGCGTGTTCCCCCATTTTAAACATTTTGTTCTTCCGGATGTGATACCTGAATTTAAAGGAATTCTCTCTATTTTCGATTATCATTAGTATGGGCAAAGTTTAGGCGAAATTTGATGATTTATAATGAACCTCGGGTAATAATATTGTCAAAGCATTGGAGCATAAATTAGTGTAATCAGGTAACAAGCTTCGTGAAACTCATGCAGGTGACTGTATCTGAACTCAGTTTACAAAGTAAAGAAAATTTGTCCGTGAATATATGATTAGTTGCCTTAGAAAGCACTCTTGTAAAGGATACGTAGTGAGAGCTTCAATGAAATTATACTTAAGGATTTCATTTCGTACTACTTTCACGTCATGTTGAGCGGTTGGGATCAGAGTGTTAGGTAAATACATATTATCTAATTATCATGTTGGTCAGTTTATTTGGATTTACAATTTAAAGATTCCTTATTTTATGATATATTTATATATAAGCTGTTTTTTATTGGATATTCCAAAAAACATAATACAATTGTTTTTAACAATTTAAAAGTTATATTTTGTGCAATATCTATACACAGTAATGGTCTTTTATTAAAAAAATATCTTCTCCTGAATTATTAAAGAGAAATTCATTCCCTCCCATTATTTAAAATTCCTTAAAATTTCAATGTAAATTCATTCGGTTCCATAATTTAAAGTTCCTTAACCATTAATCATGAATAAAGCACTGACTGCCTCTCTAAAAAAAAAAAAAAAAAAAAAAAAAAAAAAAAAAAAAAAAAAAAAAAAAAAAAATTTTTTTTTTTTTTTTTTTTTTTTTTTTTTTTTTTTTTTTTTTTAAGGATAAATTAATTTCTCGTCTAGCTAGAGTTTTTCTCTTCTTGTGCTGCGTGGACTCCGTGTTCTTTTCAAGTTTAAAAGCCTTCTACCACCCCCTCATTTCATTTACTCGTCTAGTGTAGTGTGCTTTGAAATTTTGTTTCTTTTCAATCGATCGTGTCCGACCATGTCTGCTGTTTCGGATGCATGTTATTGTGAACAAGATTGTTTAGTGTGTTCTCGGGGAAAAGAGTCCCCTCATGATTGTGTGATTCACGTTTTATTGAAATCGATGGTGTTTCAAGAACGAGTGATGCGCGGTGAACCCACCGAAGCACGATTGAAAGAAATTTTAGAGATTGGACAACACTATTTACCCCGGGCCATGCATTGGACGGACGAAAATAGTAAACGTTGGCAAAGGATGTATGACGTGATCCAGAGTGGGTTTCCCAAACCCTCTGTCGGAAGCGAATAAAGTTTAAAAGATTTGTCAGAAGCACATAAAATTTGAAAAATCTCGCAAACAAAGTTTGAAATATCTTTCAGAAGGAAAGTTTGAAATATTTGTCAGACGCACATAACATTTGAAATATCTTTCAGACGTACATAACATTTGAAATATCTTTCAGAAGCAAAAATAAAGTTTAAAACATCTTTCAGAAGCACATAAACTTGAAACATTTATCAGAAGCAAATAAAGTTTAAACATTTATCAGATGCAAATAAAGTTTACAACCAATCTCTCTAAAAAAAAAAAAAAAAAAAAAAAAAAAAAAAAAAAAATTTTTTTTTTTTTTTTTTTTTTTTTTTTTTTTTTTTTTTTTTTTTTTTTTTAGAAAGATTGGAGAGTGTTTAAAAAGGTTGAGCCTTTCACTCGAGCTTTCATTTGGTTTGCTCTGTTGTCAACATTTCTTATTCTCTTCATGATGACCTCGTTCGATTCTCTCCTGGGTGAATTGGAAAAAAAATTTCTCCCAGGTTTGCGAGACAACGTCTCACGCTGGTCGTCTTATAGACGACGCTTGCAACGTTTAGCGGGTATTGTGAAATTTCAACAACTCGCGACCCACTTTCCCATTCCCGTCCAGGTGGTCTTGAGCGAGCATGGATTCCATCTTTCCGATTGTGTCTATAGTGCAGATGCCTGCACGGAAGGACCCGACACTTGCCATTGTTTTAATGTCTTTGACGCCCCCGAACACTATTTTATCGTGAAACGCTTCAATCATGTCGTCGTACGGGACGGGTCTTTACACTCGCTCGAATGTTTGACACGAGCTCACTGTCAATGTTGGAGACAGGGCCCCGTGGATCCTACTCTTTCTGCCACCTTGAAAGGGGCGGGACCGGAGATGATGCCATCCATTTTGAAAGAACGGACATGACCCTCACAGGATCTTCCTCCTGTCTAGCCAATCCAAAAGCACTTTCTGCGCGTCGCTCTTCTCTCAAAAGCACGATTCGGACGCCTTTTTGCCTCATACGAGACAATGGAGTCTGACAAAGCCTTTCAAATCTACCTGGCCGAATACCACGAGGCCCATTTGGCCGAGTACATTACTTTTATGATGCAGTTTCGAGCCCAGTTACAGACTCTCACTCCGTCCGACGTCATTGCTCTTTCCCCCGTGGACCTGGGAGACCTTTTACGAAAAGTGTTGCCCCATCCCGAGCCCATCGACGACCTGCCCACCTTTGAATGTCTCACCTCTTCTGAACCTTCCGAACTTTACAGTGATTACCTCGAACAGCAGGCGGCCCAAGGCAAGGGGGCCTTTCTGCAAGCTCTGTGGACGGTCTTGGCCCTTCCCAAATTGTATCGATTGGCGTACAAGGCCTGGAGGCGACATGGACCTCAACCGTTGGCCCCTTGGATTCTCTTGGCTCAAGCCGTCTTGGATGGCTGTTTTGCACTCAAATGGCCCGAAAGCGTCTTCCAAATACCCGAGACGTGTTCCATCTGTCTGAGTCCGATGCATTGGCCAGAAAAGACGCATTGTGGCCATGTATTTCACATGCGGTGTTTACTGCAACACCTGGAGGTGAGGAATACCTGTCCTCTCTGCAGGGCGCCCAACCCCATACGAGCAGCCTCGTAGAGGACAGGGATTCCCCAGAAAAATGGGAGATGGATGACTGGAAAGGAGCATAGCTCGGGACCAGTCATTCATCTCCCATTTTTTTGGGCTACTCTCAGAGTCAAGGTTGGAAACGACAAGAAAAAAACTCTGACACAATTGTTAGAACATTGTGCAAGACCAATAAAATGTGAAAGATGAAAAGCAAATCAGGGTGACATTCCATATAGTATACAAATTGAGGGTTTGGAACAGCCATGGGAGAATGTTTGCTGGAGCTCGGGACCAGGAATCATTCTTCCATTGGCGGGGGGTTTGGAAACGACAAGAAAAAAAAACTCTGACACATTGATTCAGACTGTGGCTGGAACATTGTGTGTAAGATTCACAATGGAAGGTTGACACATTTTTTGAGACTGTGCCTGGAACATTGTGTAAGATTCACAATGGAAGGCTAATAAAATAAAATATCGCAAAAGCCAAAAAAAGAATGTGAGGCAAGTTTAAAATATCTTTTAGGAGCTTGACAACCAAACTCTTGGCAGAGCTCAAAAAGTTTAAAACATTCTACCTCTCTAAAAAAAAAAAAAAAAAAAAAAAAAAAAAAATTTTTTTTTTTTTTTTTTTTTTTTTTTTTTTTAGAGAAGCTTACATGATTTAGTTTCAAAGGTTTGCTAGTAAACTTGAAAGTTGAGAGATGGTTGAACGAGGTCGAACCAACCTTTTTACACTATTGTTTTTCCAACGCCATGTATTGAAAGAGATTCTATCCACTCTTTTTCCTTGCAACAAATTTTTCAATATTTTATTTTCAACTGACATGTTTTGTACTTTAGCGTTCAACTCATATTCTTTAGCGTTCAACTCATATTCTTTTTTTTCATTTTTTTTTTTCCATTCATATTCTTTTGTTTTCCATTCATATTCTTTCATTTTCCATTCATATTCTTTTGTTTTCAACTCGTCAAGTTCCTTTTTCAACACGTCTTTTTCCCTTTGAATCAAATCTCTTTCCTCGGCTCCCTCCTCGACATACACTATTTTATTATCGTATAGATTCAAATGCAGAGGTTTCCTCGTAGCGCGGATACAAGGGAATCACACAATTTAAACATTTCCAGCCCGGATCGGACATTATACCATGGGTCCCGTACACGCTTGGCAGCCCAACATTTTTATTTCCCACAGTCATTTTTCTATTCCCCCTGGAAAGAGGGTACTGAGAAACGCAATACTATACGGGTGCAAGGGTCGATTGATGTGAAAATGAGACGCTTAAATTGTCAGGACCCTGGTCACACGAGGGTCCACTCACGTAGACGAGGGCCCCACGCCAAGAGGGCAACGTCGTGAGATGGCTCGCCTCCCATGTTCCAACAACACCCCTATTGGAATGATTCTCTGTCTTTTCTCGACATACCAACGTTGTAATGCCTACACTTTATAGGTCGCTGCTTTCCCCCAGCTTGACTAGTCTCATTGTCCCTCCCTGACCTACCTCCATGACATGGGTCGTTGCCCAGCGGGACAAGTCTCCATTTCATTTGTCCCCTCATCCAGGATGAAACTTTTTTAGTTCTCGCGCCCCATATTTTGTTTCAGAGGAAAAAATTTTCAATCAACACACCCCAAGGGACACGATTCTGACCCCCTTTCCAAAAAGGTCGTTTTCCATTTTCAATCATTTTTGGAAAGGGTCACGGTGCTCGACTATTTTTTCGACCGACTGTATATGAAAGCCAAGCATAATTTTTTAAGAGTTACTACTGTTTTGAAGATGCTGCAAATTTAACACCATGCGATGCATTTCCAACATGCATATGACTCACGAGAAACGTGTCTCATTGCACCATGCTGAAATCTTTTCAATGCAAAATACTCAGCAGTTTAACAAGTTGCAGGAATGAATGACAAAATTTCACTTTGATAGAGTGAAAAAATTGCATTGCAAAAAGTGACGAGTCAAGTCGACTGTCTTTTTGGTTAAGAAGGTCATTGAAGTCCTTTTAAAATTAGTACTTTTAAGCAATAGAATCGATTCAGTGACCAAGTATAATAGAGAGACATGACACCAGAGACATTTCCAATGAACATGTCTAACTAGCCTTTTTGCTCATGAAAGTGTTTCATCGTTAAGCCTGTCCATCGAATGTCATTGACATTCAGAAATGATGATCAAAGTATTGCATACTGGATCATTCCAATTTGATCACACCTCAAGAAGCCGCCAACGTTATATCAAGAAGCTAGTCTCAAAAGACATCCTATTCGTGCTCAATACTTTCCTTTTGCTCAGGGTAAATTTTTGATGCTCAAGAAATCAAGTTATCGTGTCAAGGAAACGACACGAAAATTTTAGCACTGGGTGTTTATGATCACTTAACCTCCAAGTTCCAGGACCTCCATGATCTACTTAAGATCATGACATGAGGTGACGAAAATTATGACATTTCATGACATGTAAGTCTTAGTTTTCTGTTATTGCAAATTTCAAAAGCTGCAGCGATGTAAAAACAAATGCTGATTTAGATAATGTAAATTGGACTGTAAATATTACTTAACGAAAAAAGATAGTCGACACAAGTGATGTCCCTTTTTGGTAAGAGTCATTGAGAGCTCTTTTAAAATTGTACTCAAACGAAATATGCTAAATTATTTCGAGTGTCACAGATGCAAAATCTATTTCAAAAGCTCACCAAAAACACTAATAGTATAGATAGTGAAAGATAAAAGGAACAAACAAGGCCGGACGTGTAATGCGCAATTTCATTGGCAGCACCTATTCCTATAATCTACAAACAAGGATGGGTTACTTTGATATTTTTGGCCTCTTTTTGAAAATCGCCAAGTTCATCGTTGGCTTAATTGAACCTACTAAAATCATTCTTACTATAGCGCTCGTGCTGAAAGGTTCGTATGTAAAATTCTAGCGGGGAGATTTATTGATTAGGTATTTTATAACTTTGAATTATAATGTTTGATTGTTACATTTTTTTGCAGTTTTTATATTGTATCAATTTCTTGTTAAGTTTTCCATCATTTTAACATATTTGCTGATTTATGGAATTTCTAACTTATGTGAACAACTAAAAACTTTGATTCATAATTTTGAATTATTATTATTTTACTCTTTTTATATTGTATTTTTATTTTATTTTGTGCTTTGATTTGATGTAATTAACATTTTCCGTTCATCGACTTTCTAGCTTCTGCCGTGTAAAAGCTCGATTCTCCGATCACGTGAATGTAAAAATTTTATGCTTTGATTATTTATAATGTTTTAATAATACGTTTTAAAATTTCCAGGTATTTACCATTGTAGTAGATTCATTATTTTTTTAGTTCCTGCTGGGTGATTGCCCCCTTGGCGGATCTCGTGAGTGTAAAACTTTTTCTTGTCGTTAAATCGAAAGTTCTATTGATTGTTATGAAAAATTAGCGTAAATATATGAGGTAAATTGTTTGGCTAAATTTTTAAATGATTGTGAGAATAATAATAGAAAATACAAATTTTCTGGAGGTGTTCTTGTAAAAGAAGGGTGCCCTGCTAGGATCCAACCAAAGGTAATAACACTATTCTTAATAAGAAAATACATTTATTTAATTAAAGTAAGAAAAAAATCATTATTGGAATGTATTATCTATTGCAAAAAATTTTATACGAATCACATGTAAAGATCTACACAATATGTTGAGATTTAACTTTCCCTTAACCTTTTCCATATCATGAGTGAAATTGTAGATTTAGATATTTAACACATTTGCTAACATGTGAAGCTTCCTAGACATATAAAAGAAAAACTAGTTGTATAGAAATATCAAAGATTCTATATTCTAATTATTAATGGAATATCTCTCTCTCTGGTAGAATCACTCTTTATAAAGACTATTAAGGGATCAGTATAATATATTTTTCAAAGCATAATCAAGCATTTCAACTGGTTTATAAAACTTCTATAGAGTTCATTAAAGCTAATCTTGAAGTGGGTATTGAAAAATCTTCAGTATTAGAATATGTATTCGGTTAATAGAAGTTTAATTGTACTTGACTAATAAGGAATGCTTTACTCTGTTGCTCATGTTATTATTAATAAATTAAATACAGGAAATATGTATTGTGTTTCAACATTCTGAGAGAAAGGGTGCCCAGTTAAAAATTAATTGCATTACTGCCTTCAATGCACTTGGAAGAAATGATTAAATGATCTTGTTTTCCAATTTTGAAATGCGAAGGGAAATTTCTCTAGTAGCTCATTTGGAAGGAATAAGTTCAATCAGATGTAAACAAATAATGGAAAATTTTAAAATTGCATCGACTGATAAAAAGCCTGCTTTCAATAAATATTTTGATGATATTTATTGTAATTCAGCCTACTAATAGTATAAGTCACATCATCTACTTCTGCATGCCAATACTGATAAAAATATATATTGTTAATCTTAATCACAATACATGAATGTCCAATTATTTTAAAATGAAAATTTAACTGTCAAGCAGATAGTTTGTTGAAAATACAGCATGACACATATTTAGCACATTATAGAATTTTAAATGGTACTCTCCCCAGTTTATATCCTCACAACCTATTTCCATTTCAAAATGAATTGAAGATTCCTGACAGATATTTATGACCAGGCAACAAATTCTTGGTTTGTAAAATCGCAGACTAATGGAGATGTATTTTATGTTGTTAAAAAGATTATGGTAGCATTTCAGAAAGAGGCTATGTGTGTGTGATCAATGCCATTACAGGTGTGTAAAATTATCATGTTCGGCTTGGTATACATGTGAATGCTCAGATAATCATGCACCATGTAAACATATTAAGTTCATTCTTAAATTGTTTGAGAGATTCCATGTTGTTGAAAATGTTGAATATACTTCTTTCCATATCTCAGATAGAAAGTGTGGTATGGGGTCTTCCGCCAAAGAAATATGTAATGACATAAGAAAAACCAGGAGACTGAACTTCTACTTGTAGTATTAAATTGTTTATTGCAAGGTAAAATAGTTCAGGAACAATTGTCTCAACATGCAATTCAGTAAAAGAAAGGTAAAAAGTAATTACTAAAGAATTATTTACCTGATCCTCTTGTACCTACCTCCCAATCAGCATTTAAACTAGCAGTAAATATTTAAGCCAACTATTGGGATATAAAAAGGAAAGCTCTGGAATGTTCTTTTTTTAGTTGTCAAGAAAGAAAACATTCAAGCTCAGGCAAGTCAGCATTACTCAATTCAAAAGCTATTTGCAAAAAAAAACTTAACTGTATCTTTAACACCTGATATATGCTTGTAGTGGAGTTGTTTTATGTTTTCCAAGACATTTAGCTATGTTTTTATGGGGTAAAGTTGTTGTATATTTTTATATCAGATGAGGAGGTAAGTAATTATCAAAAATGACCAAATTTTTGTCACAAATGGCTTTATGACAGTATATTAGAAGTATATAATTTAAAAATCATGCAGGATAGAGATTCCATTGCAGTTGAATGTTACCACACAAATTTTGGAAAGTGATGGGAATATGGTAATTTTTTATATCATTCATTCTTAATAAAATTTTAGGCAAAAAAATTGATTTATACTTTTGGAACATACAAATTTAGAAATTACATGTATACTTTTTTGCAGGTAAGTGTTTATATAGAATCGGGTGATGTTAATGCTTGCTATCAATACAAGCAAAACTATATACTAAAGTAAGTAATATGTTTTAACTTATGTGTAAATAATTCTTAATAATAAATTATTCATCATTTTGATAATATTTGTGCTGTTTGTTATACCTTGAAAATCTGCCTTGCCTATATAGAAACAGGTATTTCATCCATATGTTACATTTCATGGGTGATGAGGAAAGTGGTACTGAAAGTAATGATATAATGTGATTGTCTTTTTTATGGTATAGATGTACTAATAAGGATTTATTTATTTTTTTGTCCAGTAATGGACCAGTTTTTGATATACTATTTGTTTTATAAATACTTTAAATAGTTTTAGTTTTTCAGGTTGCTTTATATGTGTTCTGTGTATCAACCAGAATGAATGAAGTAAATATTCTTACATCTCTGAAAGTCTTGAATGACTTTTTGATCTTAAAAAGTGCTAGATGGAATTTTCAGCTGTGGTGACATATACATTATAATTGCATCACAGTTGTGAAAGACTTTCTAAAGCATTAAAGATTGTGTAATGTAATTAATTATATATATATATATAGTAAGTAATATTTATATGATGGGAAATGCAATACAAGTTAATATTTTATTTAGTTTTAAAAGCAATCAATTGTCTACTTTTTTTAAGACTGTCAACAATATTAGTTACACAACACTTTTTAATACAGTAGGTATAATCCAAAACCATTTGAAAAATACAATGGTTTGTGCAGTAAAGTAGCTTAAAGAGTGGTGCATTCCATCTTATGTCAAAGCGGTACAAGTAATAAATTTTTCTTAAATCGAAAAAACCTTGTATAGTTGATTTTTCATAATTTTTACAAGTTCCATAAGTAAACAATCATTAGCTGCATAGTTATTTATATTAAAATTTTAACATTTACATGCAACATAAATACATTTAAGAAAAAAAACGTTTAACAGTACATGTTTTGTAAAGAAAATTAGGAAACTGTATTTCTTTTTTTAAAAAAGGTATAAAGTATTCATTCAGTTTTGAAATCCTAGAAATATTATGTAAGTCAATTATTTCTTTGCTACTTTCCATTAATAAATGATTCTGTTGTAGCTAAGTTCATCAAAATCGTTTCCTTCAACCACATAAGTTATACTAGAATCCTAAGAGGGTTTTCAGACAAAAATATAACTTAGTTCTTGGTTTTGCTAGTTATTTTTATAATGCTTGATACTCAGCTTAACAAATATTAATTTTTTTTAAATACTATTAATACTTCAATATTTTCGCGATTTATACTTTTGTATTACTATTTAAAAAATATTTTCCAGATGTGCTAACTTTTGAAGACTTTCAGAAATATATAAAACTTGCAGCTAATTGATGAATTGAGGCTTCACATAACAAATAGCGATCTTACATCGATAGATTAAATCAGTCGCATTAAAATAGAAAGATAGCTTTTTATTGGACCTCGTAAAAAAGTTTGTTAATGTCTGTCTCAATTGCTACTATTACTCTTATTCAAAACTTGCATAAAGACTTCTATTTTTCTTTGGTGATCTTTTTGACAATCACATCGTTCTGATTTTTAAAAAAATGTATTAAAATAATTTTATATTATTATACTAATATTTTATTTTACTAAAAGGATGAAATTCCGTAGAACTATTAATCTTGGAAGGGTTTTATTTGAAATTAAGAAGATATTGCTGCAAAATAAAAGATTCGCAATAATATACTTTAGTATTCTAATGATATATTTCAATTATTGTGAGATGAATGAAAGAAATGCATTTATTAATTTCAGTAATGAAACATATGTAAAACGAAATACAAAACAGGCTCGGATGTGTGTAACAAGAAAAATTTGCTTGATAGTAAATTGAGAGAAACTCAGGAACGATCACAACAATCTCATATTAGAAAGAGCTGTACTTTTTTAATAAATTCTGACGGATTAATAAAAATTGGAAAGGCAGGCATGTTTTTCAAAGATTTGTCTGATGATTATAAAAAAGAATTCAAACAACACCTTATTTATTATAAATATCTCCGAAATTTCGGGTTTTTTTTTAATATTTAACTATTGGATTCAGTTTATTGATCAGCAATAAAATAAAGAAATGTTTAAAAAATTTGCTTAGTATAAAAAATGCATAAAATAACAATTGAATACCATGACATTAGAAACCTGTGTTGCTCCATGGCCCAATCGATCAATTTAAAACATTGTCAGCATATATATATACCTGATAAGGTTTGGGCTAAAAAAACAAATTAAAAACTTCCTTACTGAATTCACTATGCACCCTAAGCTTAACATTTATAAAAACAAAATATAGACCTTTATAAATCGTTTCTAGGTTTAAAAAGAAGGGGGGGACATTGTTTTAGCGAAATGATTTTATGTTCATTGCAACAATATGCGTATAATATTAATTGGATAATTCCAAATGAGTTAAAATGGCTAATAATTCTATTAGGGATGTTTAAATCACCTAAACCTTGAAGTAAACCGCTTTTCAAGATTTGGCTGTGAAATAAGCAATTATGTGCTGCCGAACCCTGATTTAGGGGTGCGAGATTCCAAAGATGAAAGGCGGAGACAGAAAGTCTGATTGCCTTCTTCTCGGAAAAGGAATGATTTACTTTTGACATTTATTGGAGGCATCTGGTCAAAGTGGTTCAACAGTATCGGGGCTTAGAGAGGTGTGGTCTGAAAGACTACCGCGTGACATTAGATCTATAGTTTATACTGAGACAGCAATATTTTCTTCCTTAATTGATTTATCTGTAAAACAGTTGAAATGATTAAAGATAAAAAAATTTCCTACACATCATAAGGGGAAAATAGATACATAAACGAAGCAAAGTTTTTATAAGAATGTAAATACGCATTAAAAATAGATCTATCATAAAATAATTTGAATCAAATATAAGCTGAAATTAACTATGCAATTATAAAGAAAAACGTCGGAATTTAGTGAAGAAATTTCTATGTAAAGTTCAAAAAGTATTTTTCATGTTTTTTCCTGCGTTCACATAAAATTGAAATAAGCGAAAATATTTATAAAGCTTGCAATAAAATTCCATGTGTAAGAATATTAACAATTTTAAATACAGTTAGATCATTTTACAATGGTAAAAATACAGCAAAATTGCATTTCATAATAATACATCAATATCTTTTTATATCCTAAGAAAACTTTTCTTATTAATATATAAAAAATTATTTAACGTATGTTCAAATTTTGAAACGCTAGCAAGTAGTAAATCATTTGAAAAATGTTTCGGATGGTACCAAGTAATGAGATACGCACAAT
>BMAO01032657.1:0-19639 GCA_019973975.1 Trichonephila clavata | reverse complement strand
TTAGACTTGAAATTTGGCAAGCATGCTTATTTCATTGAGTAGAGGAGTAAAGATAATTCTACTTTAATTTTAGAAATTATTGTTTATCAGTTCTGTCCTTTTTAAATCAAGAATTATAAGAATATTTTTCAATACAATTAAATTCTTAATGCTAAGATATAAATAATTTACATATTTATATGAACAGCATATATTCATGTAACACCATGAAATGCCCAGCGAAGCGGTGGGTAACGGTTAGTAAGATTATAAACAATCATTAAAACAATTTCAAACTCTTAAAAAAGGCTATTGTTGCTTTAAATTCTTGGCCTTTCTTAACGATCTAATCTTACGAATTATCAAATCCAGGGGCAGACATAAACACACAATGTATAAATATGTCTTTCATCTTCTATTTTCGCTGCTTCATCCAATTTTTCATTCTTTCTTCTAGATTTAGCTTCCCTTTTACATAATATAACGATAAAGTTTTCTTGTTAAAATTCAATCCAAACTGAATTTAAAATAATTTCAGTCGCAGGCTGGTGTATGATCCGTTATTTATTTAAAAATCTCGTATATATCAATTGTCCACTCAAATTTTAAATGTATTTTTTTTTATAAGTTCTTGCATTACTTTTTAAAAATATATTATTGTAAATTTAACATAAAAATTTAATTTATTTTTAAAATTTACCAAATGTGTACCAAATGGTAGCTCACCTGCCACTGAATTCACCAGATGTAATAGTGGCGCATCGGCCGTCAAGGTTCTACGACATCTAAACTGTGCCCAGGGTTGAGGTAAGAGTTTAGAATATTTGATTTTAAATTTGAAGATTTGATAGTAATAATTGCAGTCTTGGGTACATATTGACACGAAATAATGGAGGAACAATTAGATAGATTAAAACGTAAGCGAACTGCGCTGAGAACATTAACTACTAAGCTAATTAAGAAAGTTGAAGATAATTTAGAAACGAATGATGACAGGGATGAATTATGTGATTTGAAGGAATTATTATTAGAAAAGAAAAGTAATTTAAAAGAAATTGATGACTCAATTTATTCATAATAGAATTAGAGTCTTTAGAAACGGATGTAACGAACTCAGAGGAATATCAGGAAAAATGTTTCTCGAGCTGTGAAAAGAATAGCACGAGTGTTAGGAAAAGGAGAAAGAACAGAATCTTTCAATAAAATTTTTGATAATAGCAGGATTAACCTGCAAAGTGCTCACAGTTCAGTAAAACTTCCCAAACTAGTATTAGAAAAATATTCAGGTGACCAACAAAATTTACAGAATTTTGGAATAGTTATGAAGGTACGATAGATAAAAATGAAAGCTTAAGTAAAGTAGAAAAATTTGCGTATTTAAAAAACATTACTTATAGGTCAAGCACATAATGTCGTACCTTCACTAGAATTAAAAACTTTAAAAGCTTTAAAAGAAAGATTTGGGAAAAAAGACATTATAATTAGTCAATTCATGAATAAATTGTTAAAACTAGAATCGGTAAAGAATTCAAATAATGTTAAAGCTTTAAGAAATTTATACGATGAAATAGAAATTGCTGTTCGAAACCTGGATTCTCAGTCAGTTACGAAAGGATCATTTGGTCAATTATTAATACCAATTTTATTAAAATCTATTCCAGAAGAATTTGTTCTGGAATTTAATAGAAGGAAAAATTCAAAAGAAGACATAAGCGTGACAGATTTATTGAATTTCATTAAAACCGAAATAGAATGTCGTGAAGCGGCTAGTTCTTTGACACAAGAGAAAACAAATACATGGTCTCCACGTTTCGAACAGGCAAAATATGAAAATAGAAAAATGTCTAGAAATGTACCCACGGCTGCGAGTTTCAATACTGTTGACAATCGTGTGTGCATCTTTTGTAATCAATGCCATTGCTCATTTTCATGTTATAAGAGTGTAAAAGAAAAATTATATAAATTACGTAACGAAAATCGTTGTTATATTTGTTTCCGGAAGTATCATATTAGTAAAAATTGTAAAAATAAAAGTAATTGTCTAAAATGCAGACTTAAATCGCATCATGAATCAATATGTACTAATAAATTAAACCAAAACAACAAGCGAACAGCTTCAAATCAAATTGTCAATCAAAATATTGAAAACCCGCAAAGTAATCTCGTAAAAGAACCAATTAACTCTCCGGATGAGCATTCTCTTTCTATTATTCTAAATAAATCTTTATGTAAAAAAGATCCTTTATTACAAACATGTTCCATACTAGCTTTTTATGAGGATAAAATTGAGTTAACTAATTTAATTCTAGATTGTGGTGCTACGCGAAGTTTTTTATACATGTTAGTTTAGTGAAAAAATTAAACTTAAAAATTGTAGGAGAAGAAATACTTTCTGTTTTTTCCTTCGGAATGACTCATGCCACACCCAAAACATACTCCGTCGTCGAGTTGTTTATTTCGGATATGAAGCAAACAAATAAAATAAAAGTTAGCTGCCTCGTTACTGAAGTTATAACGGCGGCAGAGGTCACTGCCCCTTCGCGTTTGACACTAAAGGCTATGAACAAGGGGTTACACATTGCGGGGTTGTCCGAGACCACAGTGGGAATTCTCATTGGGGTGGATCACTATTGGCAAATAGTAAGAGGTGAAAAGGTCAGAATAGGGAAAGAAATTTATGCGATTTCAACTCGTTTTGGTTGGGTACCGGCAGGGTTACAAGATCCCCCCTACACACGGGAGGGAGAATTCGAAACTCAAAACAGTGCAATTATAAATTTTTTTCTTGCGTGAAGGACTCTTTAAGATCCTTGTGGAGTTTAGATTTGATGGGAATTACTGACAACCCAACTGTTTCTAAGAAGGAAAGGGAGATAATTCAGGGTTTCGAAAGGCAAATACAATTTGAAAATAATAGATATTCTGTTGGCTTGCTATGGAAAGCTGAAATGGGTCAGTTAGAAAATAATTTCGCAGTTGCATTAAGGCGATTTGAAAATCTTAAGAATAGATTAAATAGAAATCCCAATATTTTTGAGCAGTATAAAAGAGTAATAGAGCAAATTAAAGAGGGTATAGTTGAGGAATGTTCAGATGAAGGATATGATTCGTCGTATTTTATGCCACATAGAGAAATACTTAAACGAAATGAAACTACGAGTTGTAGAGTTGTTTATGACGCGAGCTCTTCACGATCTAAAAACGTAAAATCCCTTAATGATTTTCTAGATATTGGGCCTAATTTGTCCCCTCTTGTATTGGACGTAATTTTAAAATTTCGCAAATATGAAATTGCTTTTAACGGAGATATTGCCAAAGCATTTTTAATGATAAGTATCGCAGAAAAGGATAGGGATTATTTAAAATTTCTTTGGTATGGTAAAAGTGAAGATGAACATAAAATTTTAAGATTTAAACGTCTTCCATTCGGACTGCTGTAGTCCAGCAATTTTAGCAATGACGATAAAATATGATGAATTAGGTTCTGGATTTTATTGGGAGGCCATGTTAAAAAAAATACCCTTAAACAAAGTTATAAATAATTAAGATAGGATTTTAATGAAAAAGGTAATTTGCTCTATAATATTTAATTCGTATTATTTATTTCATGAAAATAGATGAGTCTTACAGATTTTTGCAATAAACTTTTAAAATTATCTATTTTAGTTTTGCGAATACATTTGTGAAATACAAGAAATACCTTTCAAATTTTACTTATTGTAACGATTGATATATAAAAGTTGAAACTTAAAATTGAAGAATTTAAACTTTAAAAATGCAAAAAAAAAAAAAAAAAAAAAAAAAAGAATGCTTACATGACTCTTTTTCAATTCTTTACAATTTTAAATCGAAACACCCCCCCCCCCCCAAAAAACCTTTTTTTTAATCGTGTATAAACAACAAAAAACAAAAATATATTTGCAACAAAAAAATTACAGAAATATTTGTTATAGGTCTTTAAAACTATTCATTTCAGTATTTGGAATTTCTTTATAAAATGCAAGATACTAACTTCGAGATTTTTTATTATTACAGTTTATGTATAAAAGTTGTGTCTTCGAAACAAAAACTATCAATTCCGATATTTTTTCTTTCAAATTTGTAGAAAACAAATATTACAAGTTCTTCAGCAAAAGAAAAACGTCCAAAAACCATAGAAGCAAGAATGAAATTTTTGCTTTTGTTATATATTATACTTTGAAAGCTCTACAGTGTTGGATTTCGTGATTTTTTAGAACTTAAAAGAAGTTTAAAAAAAAATATAAAGTAAGTTTTCTTTATAATAATAATCCAAAAAATTTTGCAAAATGCTCTAAAATCCATCTTAAAAATAAATATAATCAGAACGTAGTCTAAAAGATAGTTATATTGAAGTAAAAAAAAACCTGTTTGTTTTCTCCCCCCCCCCCCCATTTATTTATTCGTCAATCACTCTTTGTAGTACTATACATAATAAGAAAGGAATGTTCGGGTGCGCTCTCAGGCTATTGAGCGTTTGAAACTCTGAATACAGTCACGTGGCTCTTGTAAATGAGCACGAAAAGCAAGTTGTAAAAGCTTTTATATGGACAAATAATGCTTCTCCCTCTTGATTATTGTTGATTCCTTCAGGTTTTGGTCATTATTGATTACCATATGCCTTTTTGGTGCAATAAAATTTAGAAATGCACATCTGCCTTCTTGTAAATCTTCCAGATTGCTTTCAAGTACCCGGAAAACTATTCTTCCTTTATTCTTCTTCTTGTCCAAATAAAGCTTTAGAAAATACATTTCCTTTTCTGTTAAATTGTCGGACGTAGGATAAATAGAAACTATGTTGACCAACTTAAAAGAAGGCCCACTTCTACTTTGCGAGCGCTATCAAGAGAATGAAACTAACCGTTTGGAGAACTGATATTGTGTTAGATTTTGAGAGATAAGGTGAAAAAGACGCAGTAGAGGACTGTCCAAACGAAGCATGGGGAGGGGGTAAAAAAAAGCGATATATTTGAAACTAAAGAGTTCCTTCTTTTTGAAGAAAGTAAAAGAAAAATTGTTACAATCTGTAACCCGACTGAGGAGTCTGCGCTTTGAGAAGAAAAGGTCATTGTATTTATTTTGAATGTTGATCAAAAGAGTTGACTTCGTAGGAATGTGTTGGCTCTATCTTATGCACAAAATCACATACAAAAATCAGTCCATTATCGCCCAAAAATCTCTCAGAGCAGTAATCTTATAACTTAAGCAATATTATGCAATTATTTTGAAATCTTGAATAAAAAGTAAGGTCCGAAGGCGAACGATCTAATTTTTGGTACGAAAGGTGAAAAAAAAAAAAAATAAGAAGCCCCTGTATGCTGTCATTACTAGCTAAAGAAACTATAACGTACCCATAAGAATAATATATTATTTTTATGTAAACAAGTTTAAAATACACGAAGCTTCTAGGCAACTTAAAAATGTTTGTAGTCATAATATTTTGTCTTTTATATCAGTTTGTGTTTGCGGTTTTACTATCAAGTATTCTAAAAATTCAAAGCATTTCCTCTTTTTTACTAATGAAAATATTTTATTATTGTTGGAAAAATATAATTTTAAATTTCTTATGTGTATATAAATAATTTATTATAAGGGATACATAAGGTAAATTTATAAATTATTAATATTTCATTTGCAAGTAACATAAGGGGCAAAGTAATAAGACGGACCTCGTAATTTAAATGACGATCCAGTAACGAGACCGATAACCGAGCTAGAGCCCCCACTTCTAATTTCCACACCATGGCATCGTAAGTGTTTTGATTTAATGTGTATCAGCTCTACAACATGATAAAACCTCTAATAGCGACCATTTTTTTAAAAAAAACATTTGGTGATTATGTTATTTATTACATTTTTTTGCCACAATAAATGATTTTTGTGGTCACGGTAGCCTAGTGGTCTAGGTTGTAGGGGGAGGTGCATTTTAAATCTGTGGAGAGCTCAAACGTCCTCCCGTTGGTGTGGTAGTTAAGAGAGGGAGTGCCAACTCAGGTGTCGTCTTCGTCACTTGACCACAGTTCAAAATTACGAGTTTGGTCACCAAAAGCCCTCGTGTAGCTGAACAATGTGACATTAATATTTATTTACTCGTTCACTCATTAAATGATTTATCATAATTTACAGCATGCATGGGAAGAATTGCCTGAAAGGAAAATGAAAATTTAATTTTTGAAAAAAGTTTGTTAATGAAATTCAGATTTAAATTTAGGATTCAATAAGTTTTATGAATTCTAATGTATCAAAATAGAATGAATTATAGAAGGAATAAAAAAGGACAATTATGCATCCAATCTAGCATTCCTTTACGGAAATTATATTAGAAGTTTCTTAAGAGGGTATTATGCATTTTTCTAGCATTTCGGAAAGAGAAAAACAATTATAATTTGAGTAACAATGCAGTTTCCAAAAAACCTTAGTTGATTTATAGCGATATGTCTATTGATATACACAAGTTGCGAAATCTTATCCAGTTTTTAAAACTACACATAAGTAACGTATTAATCTTCTTGATTAAAGAGTTATGCAGTACTCTCAAAGCAGATATTTTTATTAAAAGCTTTTAAAATCTTCAGAGTAATAAACTAGTTTATAATAGTTCATTATCGAAAATCTGAATTTTACGTTATGACATAAAGAGATAAGCTCTCATACTTTACTTTTTCTTTTGTATTATTGATTAGAATTACCTGTAATTCATAAGATTTCTTATTTCTAGTTAGATTATTTTAAGTTTTAACATTAGCGTAAATTATGTTTATGTGTATCAAATTCATGCATTTAAAGTAATGAAAAATAAATTTATAACATTTCCTCTATTTTTATGAATTTACTGAAATATATAAGTAAATAATATTTATATTTTATCAAAATATAAATACATTTTACTTAAGTAAAATCAATTAAATTTTGTTTAGTTTATTGCACCTTTGTCTATAATGAAATAAACGTTTAATTTTTTTTATGCAATGATTTTTATTGTTATCTTTGCTTTACGCTATTTCTCTCAATGCTCTTAATAATACTGAAAAAGAAATCTAGATGGAATATAGTTTAAATTGTTAGGAACCATTTCTTTTTAAAAATAAAAAAAATTCCCGAAATTTCTTGATTTGAAATCATTACTAATTATAACATTGGATTTTTTCAAGATAACCTGTTTCCCTAAGAAAGGGAGAATGTATGCATAATGCAATTATTTATGAAATCAAATGTCTTTTTATAACAGCAAAAAATGTCATAGTTGAATTTGATAAAAATTATCTGTGTCAGTACACATTTTGCGATATTCAATGCTTTACCGGACTCTTTTACTCACTTTGCGCGATACAGTTTTTATACTTCATTATGAACTAGAATTGGTATAATTCACTGTTTTTAACATTGAATTAGAAATAATTGATCTACACTAGAGGATTGAATATTATCTTTGGCTCAAAAGTAATTTTCCCCCAACTTCAGAATTTATTAAAGTGAACACGGAAGAGTAAAAAGTAGAAGTAATACTGTAAATCTGGTAGAATAAACTATTTCCAAAGCATATGTATGTAATGCAGGTTTACGAAGTAGAAAAAAATAAGACTTACTCACTGGTTTCTTTCCCCACTAGTCAGTAAGAATTACGCTTTCATGACTGTCTGAAAAATTGGGGAAGGAGAGTTGGAAAACTCAATAATTAAATTAAACAGGAATTTTAAGTGTGATGTCCATTCCTTAAAAAAATGTGTATCATAAAAGTAAAATGTGTTTTTTAAAATTTTAGGGGCATGCTTAGAAATAAAATTTCAGTTTTATAATTAGATACATTTCTCTGTGGATAAACTCCATTTAAAATTGGAAAGTATATAAAATTACGGCAGGAAAAACTTGTCAAAAATTCTGACCGCTTTTAAAAAAAAATAATTAAAACATATGCTTTGTATTTTTAATAATTTAAATTAATATAAATTTAGAAATGATCTTAGTAATTTATAAATAATTGGAATATGATTTTTAACAAAGAGAAATGCATCCATTTTGTTTAAAATAATTTACTGTAAAGAAACAACTGTGTGAAATTGTAGTTTCTATTGTTACTAAGGTAAAAAATATTTCAATACACCTTTTCGCTCATTTTATACGCATTTAAATAAGTGAATTTATTTCTAATTCGGCATTTAATATAGTTATTTTAGAAAAGGAAACCATAAGAGCGAGTATCCTAAGGTTTTTTTATGGAACGAGAATTTTTGCATTTTAATCTTTCTTTTCATATGAAAACATTGAAAATTAGGAATAGCTTGTAAAATTTAGGCTCTTTATTCCATTTAATTAAAAACTATAATACATGCAGAATGTACTTACATTTTTGTCTTGTTCAAACTCAAATTTCATTTGGTACAAAAACAAAAAAGGAGTCGCTTACTCAAATCAAATATGCATTTAGCAGTAATATGTAATGAAACCCTCTTTTTCCTTATTCAATTCCTACTATTAGTTCACTCAATCTATATATTAATTTATCTTGTTCAAATTTTCAATTGTTAATAAAATACTTTCTATTCATCCTATCAAGTTCAAATAATTTTTTTTAAAACTTGTAGTGGATGACACTTGATGTTAATACAGATATTTAAAATATTAGTTCATTAATTATCGGTTTTTCAGCCAAATTAGCCATTCTTACAACAATGTAGACAAATCATGCTCTTTATATAATTCCTACTATTAGTTCACTCGATCCCTATATATATCGTCCAAATTTTTAGTCGTTAATAAAATACTTTCTATTCATCCATCAAAGCAGGAATTGACTTTTATATTATGGTAGGATGTACTAATTTGTTTGAAAATGAGTTTAATTTATAATCTGATTTAGCTTTCAAGTATGCAATATATATATTGTTTCTAGTTAATTTTGGAAGTCTGCTTTTTTTATTTTTACATAGAGAAAGTTGATACTAAGTCATAAAATACTAAGCTTTTAAAAAATTTTCGCTTATATTAAACGAAAATATCGGAGAAACTCGATTCATTGTCAGAGTGAAAATCATGGCTTCCGGTCAATCTATCATTCGATTCTTGTATTCTTATGAATATATAAACATATTGAATTGGTGTGTGTTGATAAAACAAGTATTTACGAATACGTAACGATTAAACTGTAATTTGACGACCCACAGAATGAGCGAAACAAATAATCGATTAAATAAAAATTTAATCAATGAATTTTCATTAGCTCAATGTATCTAAAATTATAATCAAACATTGTATTATGTAATACAGAAAATTTAATCTGAAAACAAGCATTTCACACACAAATCACTTTAGTAAACGCTTTTTATTCTGTATCAAATTACTTACCCTTTCGACTTACAGTAATTACGTTTTTGAAAGATCACCTCTTAAATCAATCTTGGTTTTATTTGAAATACTTATTCATAACCTTTTGGAATTTCTGGGTCATGAGTGATTGTTTATTTAAATTAATCTAATATATTTTCGTTAAAAACCCGGAACTTCAAAAAACAATCATAAACAAGAATGTGAGCGCTTTCTGCTCGTAATCGTATTACTTACCATGCAATTACATAATTCAACTTTTTATTTAAAAAATATTGAACAAATAAATTTGTAGCATGTATTTAAACTTTCAATTTCGAAAAATGGTTATATATAGTTTTTTGTCTATCCAATATGCTTTCGACAAGAAGCCAGCTTATACCATGCGAATACGTCTACATCAACGGAGAAAATGAAATGTTTGGCATCGTATTCAAAGCAAGCGCCGATATTGGCGAGAAAATTGCTTTGCTCTGTAACCCTGCAGAATGTCATCCCCCTCTTTCTTTCCCCTTTACTCATGTCATCCCCCTCCTTCCTTCCCCTTTACTCATGTCATCCCCCTCCTTCCTTCCCCTTTACTCACGTAAAAAAGTTCTCTCTATTTAACGACTTCCCAGTTTTGCCGGTTTTATTTTCCTTTTCTCTTCCTCACAATTTCAATATGGAAAGTAATTTATCAAATGAAACTGAAGATGAATTATTTAATGAATTAGTAGACGTTGAGACACAAGATTATCTTCCCTTAGAAAAGAAACTTTAACAGAACAAGTTGCTTTATCTAATGAAGAAATGACGGAAATATTAAATGATCCCGAAAATAAACCACCTAAAATTGATTATGATTGTATCGGTGAGTTTTGTTTTGAATCAGATCAATTAGCATTGAAGGGTAACAACGATTATAAAAACTTGTTAGAAGTAAGTATGCATACAATATTTCTTTTTTCAAAATGTGTATTATGAATAAATTAGTTTCGTTTTCTCTTGAGAGTAAACATATTTTAGTGAAACTAATAATTTTAGTAGAAGTTTGTTTAATGACTTTCCGATTTGGTTAAATTTTGTTTAATATGTTAAATTAAAGTAATTCTTGATCTAAGGTTACCAAAAATTGTGTTGTAACATTACAAATAAAATTCTATGTTCTTTTAGATTTTCAGTGCATTGTAATTATTATATTTTGTTGTAGCAGTAGAGTCGTTAGTCGAATTTTTATTTTCTTTTGTATCGTGTCAAATAATATGAATTTTTTCCCCTTAGTATTAATCTAGTTTACGACCAGATAAATCACTGTTGAGAAATTATTGACTGATGGAACTTCTTTTGATTTTATGTCCAAAAAAGTTATCAATAGTGAAACACATATTTCCTATTAAAAATCTTGGAAAATTATTCAATGCTATTGAACGAATATGTAAACTGATTGAAGAAAATGATCCAAATATAAAAAATGGCTTGAAACAAAGTGAAAATTAGAAAATATTCTGAGTTATATTTTGTGAGGTAAATAGTAGTAAAAAAAAAAGTGCAAAAAATTTTTGGCTGAATTTCTTATTTAAGAATTAAATTTAAAATTTTTATTTTGTAAGTATCATAAAAATTTTCCATTATTTTACTTTTCACCTTTCATTACCATTCATTAATTTTAGGTAAATGTGCAAATATTTTTATCTGAATAAAATTTGATTCAAACAAATTACATATTTTTCTATAGAACTAATGTAATGTGGTATTTTAGAGTTACCAAGTAACAGTTCTATGTGAGGTATTCCTGTGAACTAATCTGAACATTTCTTAAGTATAATGTCATTATTGACTCTTTCATTTGTGTTTATATGTATAAAGTTCATTTACATCAGTCTTGTAATAGCTAAATTTATCTTTTTAATTTATTTTCTATAATTGTATGTATTATTTTGCTGTTTACTTTTAAAATTATATTTGCTAATATTTAAAGTTATTTTTATAAATCTGGGATATGCCAATATTTAAAATTGTGGTACTTAGAATTATCACAACCATATCAGCAACATTATATGAAATGAAGCACATGATTGCCACTTAAGCGCGTACAATGCATGCGAAAACAGGATTGCCAACTTGGCTAGTTATCTTGAATGGTGGCATTGTTGCAATAGTACCTAAGTACCAAAATTACTTTTGTAACTTTTTTGCTTTGCCAGATTGGAGCAGTCAATGTTGACATTAGCTAACTTGCAATGTTTTTACTGAAGTGCTTGTTCAGTGTATTGAATAAACAGTAATTTATTTATTTTTATGCAGTTTTTACTATTCTTAAACATTAAAGAAACTAACAGTCTAATATAAAACTGTAATGTTTTATTAACCGAAATACAGTTTAATATATAAAATTGTATAATGTACCTTGTAAAAAAACTTAATAACATGCATTCTATGAACTTTGAAAGCCATTTTTAAATAATGTTAAATAACATTGCCTCATTTTTTTGGAGAATTACATCTGAAATAGGATTATTTTTCCATGTATAAAGCAACATTTAAGACTTTTTATTGATTTAGACTTATATACATGTTTCTTATTTGAGCCTGAATTCCAATTCACTTAAAACTTATATGAAGAATAATTCACAGATGATGTCAGTTATTTTAATTATGCTTTTAAGTGCTCAGGGATGGTGGAATGTTTAACAAGGTACAATCTCATGTATCATCTAACTATAGTTTGAAATTACAAGATCCATTGCCAAGATTTCATTGTATGCTTTAGTATGGTGCTATTACAAATAAATATCCTATTATTTTATTGAATTTTTTTTCCAGTTTTTCGTACAATTATTTTGATTTAATTCCAAAATGTAAAAGAAGAAAAATCTAACTTTATTTTATTAAATTTACAAATGCGTTAACCATTTCAGTCTATTGTAATATTAGAAGCACAAAGAGCACAGGCAGTAAAAGATAGGGAAGCACTAGTCAAAATGAAAGAAGAAGCTCTGGCTGATCCATTTGAATTTCTTGCTCGTATGCAGAGAAAAGAAAAGATGAATTTCCCTGCTCACCAAAAGATCTATCCTGTTCCTGTGATAGATTGGAGTAAATATGCTTTAAGTGGAAATCCAGCTGCTTTAGAAAAAGGCAAATGAGTTTGCAAAGACAAATGGCTCAAGATTTAGCCCGAAATAGTAAGTTTTATTTTGAAATATAAGTTAATTTCTTATACATATATACATACACATATGTATATTTACTACTGTGCTAAAAAAAAGTACCCAAAATGCTGTCTTAGTTTTAAAGTGAAGGTATCTATAATTTATTGGTTGTTTTTATTGTACATGTTTCAAAAACATTACATCCCTTTCAAAGTAATCTCCTGTAACTTCAATACACTTCTGCCAAAAATTTTTACAATCTTCAAAAACAGGATTTATTAGGTTTTTTTTAAAAACCCTTTTAAAGTTTATATTGAATTTCCTTTATGCATGGATGGACTCAAATATTGACCAAAAAGGGGCAATTTCAACCATAGAAATAAGAAAAATAGTGCCATATCAGACAAATACGAAGCTGTAATGAATGAATGTTTTGTCAAAATATCATGAATAATAATGTTGTGAAGGAAAGACACATTGTTGTAAAGCAAAATCAGTGAGTCATGTTGTCTTACTTTAGGTCGATATAAACAAATTGTTTCTTTTAAATTGTGTAAAATACTCAAATAGCAATCTTTTTTGACTGGATGGCAAAAGGATACAATTTTATATTGACAAAAAAAAAAAAAAGTTGACATTACCTTGATTTTTGAGCATTAGTCAAATACTGTTGTTATTGATGAATGACGATCCTTTGAAGCTTTTGCCATGTTTCAAATGTGTCTCTAGCAGAAATTCTTTTGTGGAAACACAACTTAATGCTTCTTGTGTGCTCAATTACATTCAACATTTTCAAAAGTTGTCAAAGGAAAATTCTTCTCTCATTGAAAACTTTTTTTCAGACCATAAATTAAATTTTTGAGTGTTTTCAGAAATCATAAAAACTTTTGATGAAAGTTTTTGTGTGATGTCTAATTTATTTACTTTTTAAAGTAAGAATGCTAGATAGTTTTTAATCACAATGATGTATATATATATAATGCCTCACATATATCTGCTTCACATTATTTGAAATTATCAAGAATTTAAAAAATTATCATTATTTTTCTTAGTTTATAATTATTCATTAATATACAGGCCAATTATAATTAAAGTTCCATTTTCAAAATGCTGTAAAAAAGAACCACTGCTCAGAATGACTTCAAAATTGAAATGAATATACTTGAAGAAGGACGAAACAGTATGGTATAAGAAAAAAATCCGTTGGTGGTTTCATTTTTGCTTTTTATGCAGTGTTTGGCCCCAGGACAATTAAAAGCCGATTTTTCTCATCTTATGTAGTACGACTTTGCTGTGGTGGATGGTTTTTAGTAACAGTGCAACAACTGTTGAATAACTTTGAAATCTTTCTTTTCCTTCAAAAAACCATAACAGTTGTGCACATTGGACAGTACAGTTGGCTTATGCAACTCGTGCCTTAAGCCATCGTAATTTGATTGAAAAGGCCACTTGTAAACAAAGCCTTTTCGTCATGCTGCTTACAGTGCTATCTATTGATACACTTTGCAATTTTTTTCTTGTATTGTATTGTTTCACAATCATATTCAAGTTTTATTAAATAATTTTATGAGATATTTATGTTTATTCCTACATTACATCTTTTTCATTGTAGATTCCAGGGCTAAAATAATTACTGAAAATAAATCTGCTGAAAGTAGTACCTCATGGAGTGACGAAGAACAGAAAAAATTGAAGGAATTGCTTATTCAGTTTCCACCAGAAGATGTTGAGGCAAACAGATGGGAAAAGATTGCAAATAACTTGGGAACAAAGTCTGCTTTTGAGGTATCCATGCGTTTTAAATTAGAACATAAGAAATTAATTTGAATTACTTAAGTTCAAAATGAATATGAAAATCAGCAGTTTTCTATTTGCTAAGTAATTATGAGATAAAGTATAAATTTATTTCTTCTTTGTGGTACATGGAATTACTTAATTGGTACCCATGCATTATTTTTTTTAATATTTCCATTTAAAAATTATATCTACCTTAATTTTTTTGTTTTTTTTTAAGGTACCTGCTAAATTTAATTATGCTACTTGTTTTCCTTAAAATGACAATTATCCAGTGCGTAACGTACACCCCCACATCACAAAGGGGTTTCTCTGACACCAAGTACTAAGATCTGGCTTAAGTCCTTAATGTTCTCCATTACACCATTGCATTTATCGTAAATTTTTTATAAATCAAAGTAAAATTTGTATCAAATATCTAGTACTTTGAAACTTATCAGTTGAATTATCGCATTCTAATTTAATTGGATCAAATTAAGAAAATTTAGAAATATTTTTTAATCAATTTTGCTTGTGTCTGATACTTGAATTTTGTTTTGTGATTTCCAAGTACAAGAAATTTTTCCTCAGTTTATATATTCTATCATGCAATAGATATTAGGATGGAAAATACAGTAAAAGATTCCAATGCAGTCATGATTTATACTGTGTGTATAAAAATGTTTTAATTTGATGTATAGTTATGTTTCTATAAACAATGTTTTTTCTGTGAAAGTACAAAAAAGAAGAAAAAAATTAATCATTGAATTATATGTCTGTATTCAAATGATTTATTTTAAACAAATTTGCATACTTATGAAATTTTGGTTTTTATTAAATAAATAAACCTGTAAAGTATTAGATGTATTATATATGTACCTTATGTATTAGATGAAAATTTGTGACTTGTATAATGTATGCACCACACTTGCAGAAAACATAGTTTTAATTAATTTCATTAATTGTATTCAATCACATTTAGAATATACATTCTTTATATATCAATTCAATGTTCATAATTTAAAAAATGGGAGTGTTTCTTATTATTAATAATATATTTATTGAATGTGTTGTATTATTCATTTAAAAAAAACTGTTTATTTTGTAAGTTTCTGATTTTATGTGTGATTGTAAACTATTAGTTTTCTATAGTTATAAGTTTCATTGTTAAATTAAAAATGTAGTGCATCTGTATTTTATATTATTTCTTTATTATATGTCAATGAATTTTTCAAACACACATTAAATATTTAAAAAATACTTTTTGGTTATTTTTCATTAATTTCATACATTTCTAATACAGGTAGCAAGCAGAATACATAAGAATTACACCATTTTGGCTCAAGATTCTGAAATTGCTCTTGGAAAATACCTGACTTAGTTTTTCTCCAAAAGGTACTTTCTCACTTTGTTTTATAATCACTTCAAAGACTTTTTTTATTTATGAACATACTTTTTGCTGCATACAAAACAATGGTTAATTATGATCTTTTCAGTGTTGAAAGGTTAACTGTATCTTGAGGTATGTCCCTGTTAAATATTTAATATTTTTGCTATTGCCATGTATTTGATTAGATTTCACACCTTGTTGTTTCTCATGATTTGGAAGACTTTTTATCAATGTTAAGAACATTTTTTTGTGTGTAGAAAGCATATCTTATAATAATATATTCAACTAACAATTTTAAAATTATTTAAAGTATGCAATAAAAAATCAAATTTGATTTTATTGTCATACTTTCAAGCTGTCATACATACTTTTGGCACAGTTGTGAATAAATGTAGCTGTACCAAATAGTCATCTCATCTTGGTACCACTAAAGACATATCATGCAGAGCAGCATTGAATATCTCAAGGCTCAAAGTCTTTTGACATTAATAAACAATCAATCATATTGTGTATATTTGCAAATTTGAGAATCCCTACCATGCAGAGGTGCATTGAATATCTCAAGGCTCAAAGTCTTTTTAGATTAACAATCAATCATATTGGGTATATTTGCTAATTTGAGAAAGGCAGTAGAGTTCAAACTTACATTTTAGATGAAAATTAAAAATTGGATTATTAATTTCTTTAAAAAATTATGAGGTAGTAAATTTATTAATTTTGATATCGGATATGTGACTTTATTATATTTTGGAAATATTTTTCTCTAAAATAATGGGACAATTGTTTTTTAAGTCCTTGTATTGATCAACACAGTAGGTGCATTTTGATATGATATACAACCTCTGTTCATTGCTTCAAACTAAAATTAAACTATTATTTTTTAATATTATAAGGTAATTTTAAAACTGTCTTCATATGTTAATGTTGTATTCGATATAGCCTTTAGACTTAATATTTTGTTACCTGATGAAAGTAATAAATTTCAGTTTTTTAAATTAATCAAACATTGACTCAAACAAAATTAATTCTTATATTTCTATCATGTAATATTTTAAATATTTACGTTAATTTTTGTTTTTTAAAAACAAAGTAATAATTATTGATTTATATTATATTTCTGCTTATCCTAAATTTTTTTAGCATTGGCATGGCGAAAATACAGAAAGCAATCTTCCAGAGGAAAATAACATGGATGCACGGTTAGATGCTTCGGTTAGTATACTTTCAAATTCTGTTTCCTAGAGTTGTATATATATATATATAATTATTCTAAAAATTTATTACGTAGAATCATGATTTTAGCATATTAAAAACTAGGTTGTAAACTTTCTCTATAATATGTACCTATTAGTCATCTTACAATGGTTAAAGATTACTAAGGTCCATAAAGCCTATAATCAATATTTATATAAATTAGCCTGCTAATTCCTGAATGACGCCCAGTGGCTAAATGTTAGCACACTGCAATTCTAGGGTTCAAATCCCAGGCTGAGAAAGGTTGACTTAGCCTTTCATTGGCTCAATAAATGAGTATCTAGCTTAGTTAGGAACTTAATACTGGGGTTTCGTGTCAGACTGACTGGAACGTCTGCTGATGCACCTCTGTGCCCAAGGTCACGAAAACTGAGATGAACACAGTAGGTCTTGGCCCTCCATGGGCTGTTGAGTTTAGTTTAATCCCTGGATGTTAATCCATTTTTCATTGTAATTATTAAGTTATAGGACTTTAAAATATACATTGATTTGGATAAAATGAACAAGACAAAATATGTTGCTATTCTATTTATGTTAGAATGAAAAATAAACATTTTTTTTATCTGTGAAAATGAGTTGTATCCTACTATTTTACTTTAGTCAAAAGCAGCCTTAACTTTTTGATTTTGCATCTTTTTCAAGAAATAATGTATTTATATCAAATGGATAGTAAGAAAAATGAGTTTTTAAATCATATAAGATATTTTCCTTTAAAAATACAAAATGTAATGGTACTTAATTTTAAAAAAATGCTAATAGAGATACAAAACACTTATTTCATTATTACAGGAAGAAGACATACATAATGATCCACAATATCATCAATTAATTCATATGAGACAGGTACTGAAAGATAAAGTATTAGAAGGATCCAGTAGTTTAGTCCGGCATTTTGGGTACAAGGTGGGTATGATCAAACTATCAAAAATAAAAATGTTTTATACCGGTTTACTAATATTTTCCATCTTGTCTCCAGTGTTGCATCTGTAAAGCTGATCCCATCATTGGAGTTCGGTGGCATTGTACTGTGTGTCAACCCCCTTTATCCATTGATTTTTGTGATGATTGTTCTCAAAGGTGAGATTTTTATTTTAGATTAAAACAATTTTTCCTAAATTACTCTGTGATTACTATATGCTGATGTTGAAATACCTGGAAAATATTTCATTAGCTAGACACCCGAAGTATTACTTCTTGTAAAATACATAGTTTAAAATTCTAATGAGTAATTTATATCTCTCAAATCTTGGAACTTTTATTCTGTAAAATTTCATTCATTCCCTTATAGCAGTGGCCTTTGAACTGCATTCCACAAAGCATACCCTGGGGTTCCAAAAGTCAAAAGGAAAATATAATATATATTCAAAATAGATTGTTTTTCATGGAGTTTTGTGACCATCAGTATCAAAAGTCGTGTATCCCAAAGCAGGTCCCATGCAGACAAGTTAAGAAATAAAGTTGGTGTTGGAGAGCCTCTGTTTAGTAATTTCCTGTGACAAAATGGTTTTTTTTGGTGTAGGGGTCCCCTGGAAACACCTTATAGTTGAAAATATTTGAAGCCCACTGCCATATACAGTTGATATTTTAATAAAGAACTTTTTGTCTCTTAAAAATTTATAGACTGATAAATTTTTTCTAAAACTAAGTATTAATTTTTATTCTGTGGTCATTTTCTTATAATGAAATTGTTTCTAAAATACGTAGAATTTTGAATTAAAAGTTAACATGAATAAGCAAAATATCAATAGGATTTTAAGTTTTTAATAATAATAAAATCAATTTGCAAATCTAATATTTAAACAATATCTGTTCCATTTGAAATGGTATACTGTTCAGATCGCATGTGCGGTTTTCTTTAAAGTTGGACAACTTTTAATTACTTGATACAAATAATTACAAATGTTTGCTTTTTAATTCTTGTGTATTTTTTTACAGCACATATGAAACCTGTCAACACAAGGCAAATCACTACTTGGAGAAAATTTATGCTAGTAGAGGATTTTTAGATCGTGAATACATACAATGCCTTGGAAAGAATTATAATTATTTAGACCCGAATTATATGCCAGCAACACAAAGCTATTCTTAACATTTTCCACATTTTGTAAAAACTGCTTTGTACACATTAAACAAGTTTTTATTTAATAAATTTCAACTGAAATTTGAATGGTATTAGCTTTTGTGAACATATAAAACACTTGAAGATATATACTCTACATAAGCTTTAAAAGTGTTCATTCTCAATTAGAATGTTCAAAGCAGAAAAAATAGTGTTAATGTATAAAAGTTTTTGTTGTATCATATATTCTGCTATTAAACGTTCTTAAATTTTTCAGCCCATAATAGGAATCTAGAATTTGATAAAACTTGTCTTAATGGCTTATATTTTTGAAAAAACATTCAGATGTCAGAATTCTTTCCATGTTGTACCCAGATACGTCCATAATTCTAAAGTTGTTTGTCAAATAAGGTCTATTACAAATTTTTATCAACTTCCATCCTCTGAAAAATTGACAAATTTGTAAAGTAGTGCAGCATGCCACTGAGAATTGTACCGTGTATGGCACGCGTGACATAGCTTGCTGACCCATGGGGTAGAGTATAACTAATCACTAATTATAGCTTTTAAGTATACTTCTATAGTATTAAAAGATTTTAATATTATATGAAAAATTCCTATACATAACAAACATTCAATTTTTTTTATTAAAGTACAACAAAATAAAGTAGCTCAGAGTCATCTTTCAAATCTCAATGCAAATAGCCCCTG